>CACRXK020006121.1:805-26049 GCA_902702795.2 Paramuricea clavata
CCATGCAAACACTCCATTGCTGTAGGTAAACGACAATGATACTGTCTGATGCGCGGTACTTATGTCCTATCGTTAAGGCCAGTTTTCCTGCTAAGTCAGCACAAACATGTTCAGGGCAATGTCGTCAAATTACAATGTGTTCAGCCATGTACAACAGTTAATGACTTTTGCTATTCAACCCGGATTAGTGATATTCAAATTTCGCCAGGTTACTAGTCGCGTAACCATGCAACTAAGCGTTGTATCCAAGATTGTTTTATTTCAAAGCTAGCGCAATCCGCTTGTTTTAATTCCCATACACAGATTTCTACGGCTTCTTGCACAATTTCAGGCTCACAAAAATCACTGACTTTGTAAACTAAAGTCAAGTAAGCCATAATTCGACCAAAATTTGAAGGTTCTAACTCTTGATAGATTACACACAAATTTTCTAGCACGTTTTCTCTTCCAATACGAGATATCATGCTCTCAAATAAACCCCCATGCTTTTCCAAAAGCAATTTTAAATGGAAACGAAAAGTATTCACACTCAATTCATAGTAAACTAAAATAAAACTTTATCGAATGGGGAGAATTCGTTTTCGGCAAAGAGTTTACTATACTTGATTTTTCCACACGTTAGACCGGTACTGACTCCCAACGAGGACTTGCACTACTGGTCACGACATCTTCGTTTGTTGCCCAGGAGTAACGTTTAACAACAAAAGTTTACTCTATCGATAACATGTGTGTCTTTTTTCACTTATTACTATTATTATAAATGTTTGGGCTATTTCATTGATCTAATGCATACTATGAAAAGGATAAATCGAGTGTGTGTTCATCGAGTGGGGAGTATTGATTTTCAGAAAAGTGTACACTATACTGTCCACATTTTAGGGGTATTGACTCTTAGCGAAACTTAATCGATCCATACTATAAATATGTGAAATGTGAAATCGAGTGTTTCGTTTAATTCTTTTAGTATATTTGGTGGCTCTTAAAAAAACCGTTTTTGTATGTCTTGTACGTCTCCCTTACTCTAAAAGAGACGTATCAAAATCCAACACATATTGTGCGGCTAACGATTCTTCTTGACGGTCTTGCTCACTCATACATACAGTTGGACGTTCATACTTTATAATTTACGCGGGAATAGCTGAACGTTCATACTTGATAATTTATGCGGGAATAGTTGAACGTTCATACTTGATAATTTATGCGGGTATTTCCGGTGATGTCATTGATATGACGTCATTGGCGGCATCCCTTTGAACGCTGGATAGGGGGGGTTACCTACTCAGCTCTAAATTATTTTTCAGTGAGATAAAGTTGAGAATTTTGGAAGGCGTTGCAAAACCCACGAAAATAATAAAAATAGTCCATATGTTCTAGCCAAGTTGAATGGTTGAAAACGATCCGAAAAAGCTAGTGTGGATGCAAACTTGTATTCATTTTAAATACAAAGAAATGAAGAGGGATTAGAACTGTAATGCGATTAGTGTGGACATACGCTGGTTTATATCTTTATTAACTTTTTATCTTTATGCTAAACTGCAACTACGGTATAATTTCACTCATATTCGAATATGCACATAAGGACAAAGTTACAAAATGTATCCATATATAACATGGTATGAAATGAGAATTCGCCCATACGAAATTGAGGTAGTCCCACCAGCGCAGAAGGCCTGAATGCGAGGTTGAGTAGGCCCATTAATTCGCCAATCCGACGTTTTGAAGCAATTCCAGCTAAAACAATTCGTCCATGGTCCAACGAGAGGTGAGCGGACTCTCGACCTCATTATTACGAACATGCCTTAACTGTATGAGAAGAACTCGGTTCAAATCTTTCCACCTTTCCGGTTGTCGGTCCACTCAGGTTGTTGATTCCATCACTGGATGTGAAAACAAGTTACAGTACTACTCTTTGAAGATCTGGTCAAAAATAGTGTCGATATTATCGTGCAATTAAAGTCTGTAACTATACATGCACGTCAACGACGCTCCCTGGGCACCTCTGAATTCAAAAGTTTTATCAAACAACGCCAGAAAGCCAACGCTGAAGATGCTCAAATAAGATATCGACAGCTTCGTAACGTGGATAATCATGAGCGAAAGAAGCTTCGCAGCCGGTATTACAACACTACAGTTGCAAACATCAAAAATACCAAACCGAGCATGTGGGTGGAATGAAGTTAAAAAAATCTTAGGAATCGTCGCTGCAACTTCGAATGCTGATATTCGCTCGCAGCGTCACATTGGCGGCATTGATGGAAAGTCAAATAAGTATATAATTGCAGACTTTATTAACACCTCTCTCCTCGAACCCATGCAAGCATACCAAATACTTTCCTGTCTTCCTCCATTCGACAAAAAATCCGAGGTTTAAAGCTTGATGTTTATTCTGTGTATTCGAGATTACCAACGTTAAATCCCCGCAAAGCGTGTGGTCCGGACGAGCTGCCTAACTGCATGGCTACTTAAAGAATATGCATAATGTCTTGCAAACCCTGTTTGTAACATGTTAAACAGTTCATTTGAGGAACAAGCGCTTCCATCATCATTGAAATATGCTAATATCACACCACTGTTTAAGACTAAACCGGTTTCAATAATTGCCAAGTATATAAGACCCATCTCGCTAACATCAGCTCTATCGAAGTTAGCTGAGGACTTTTAGGCCATCAGCCACTCAGCAGATTTTGACTTTTCGTTTCCCCCACACAGAGAGAACAATTTGACGGGTGCAAATGTTCCTTAAAAGCTTATAAGGTCGAAAAACAAAATATTGTAATCGATAACACCTGCAGTTTTGCCAAAAATTGGCCCTCAAATTATGTAATTTTTACATTATATTGTCGCCATTTTTTCACGCATTTCGAAACTGCGTGTGCTCCTCGCGCATACACGAAGCAGTGCAATTAAGAAAATATGCAATTAAGAAAATTTGCAAGGAAATAAAATGCAAGGAAATAAAATTTACAAAGAGATGGCAATGAATTTTGTTGTCAGGAAGGGAATAAGAGGGATATTACGTTATTTCTAACCAATCCTAAGATTACAGCATTTTCCAAGCAAACTCGATTCAGAAAATGTCGAAAATCCTATTCTGTAAAATGGAAAATCCGAAAAAATTTTGAGGGATGACCAACAGCTGGAAAATTTGTTGCGCATGCGCCAGACTTCCATTGAAACTTGAAGATTTCATTCATTTCCCCGGACTCCCGAAGAAATAACGAAATGTTCGTGGTTGTTGTATATTTTTGAATATCTGTTTAATCTTTATAATTTTTTTGCTTGACACAAAGTAGAATATACTCTACAGCAATAGAATATTATAATCTTGGCAAAAACAAGGAGACATTTAACACGCTGAATCAGCTTTATCTACAGTCATTCCTGCCAATCGGGTCGCGAGCTTGACAGCTAGTCTTGTCAATCGGAAAACTAGTACAAATTTGAGTTCAAACAGAAAGAATTCATGATTTTAATACAACTAACATATATTCTATACAAATACGGCTGTTTTAAAATGTTTTCAATTTGAATTTTCAAACTGCTTTTATCTATCGATATGATAATCAAACTGTGAAAATGCCGGCTTTTGTTGAGGCTTGCGAATGCAAAATAACTTCCCGTAAACAGAGCATTTCAACACAAAACTCTCGCTTAGTCTTCTGATGCACTTGTACGTTCGGTTCTACTAGTTAAACAAGGAAAATCTTCAAGAAACTCTGGTTTCGATAAATAACGATAAATAAGTTTTTCCCCAAGTGGAATAAGCGACATAAATATAGACTGTATTCGCAGGCTACACAGCAAAAAATCGTTTTCTTATTTCAAGAAAAAAAAAACTTGTTTCAAGAAATATTTTCTTAAAACAAGAATTTTTTTACTAGGGAGAATAGCGAGAAATATTTTCTAACTGAGAAAATATTTCTTAAAATATTTCTTAAAATAAGAAAACATATTTTCTTGTTTTAAGAAAAATATATCTCATTTCAAGAAAATAATGAAACATTTTTCTAGTGCACTTTTTCTTAAAATAAGAAATTTTTTAGAACTAGAAAATTTTTCTTAAATTAAGAAAACTTTTCTTAAATAATAAGAAATTAAATCTTAAATTAAGAAAATATAACTTGTTTTAAGAAAATATTTCTCAAAACAAGAAAATTTTTACTAGGGAGAATAGCGAGAAAAAAATTCTAGATGAATCATTTTCTTGTTTTAAGAAAATATATCTTATTTTAAGATTAACTTTCTTAAAACTAGATACTTTTGACTAGATAAAAAAATAAGATAAATTTACACCTAACATTCTCAGTTTAAGAAAAAAATTCTCATTCTAAGAAAATAACTTGTATATTTACTGAAATTATAGTAGTTCTGATAGCACAGCAATGTGTTGTAGTGAATTGAGTTTCTCCCAGGGTTTTTTCCAGGATTTTCTCTTGGGTCCGTTTTTGCAGGGAAGATTGAGTTTAGCTGAACAGTTGGGGTGGCTGCATCCCCCCCCCCCTACCGGTGGGCTGACACCTGTACTCAATAAATGTAATTGAGACGGAATGTGTTAAAACAGGGACACTATAAACTGGTTAAAGATGGCTTGTCGGGCTTCCAACTGAAAACTAATTTCCACACGTCACAACATTTTATAACTCAAACAACTTCATTTTTACTGCACTGAAACTTTGATGAGAAGATTGAGTTTCAAAACTCAATTCAAGATTGAGTTTTTGGGGCCGTTTAAAGGGCCCTAAAAATCCCTGAAAAAAACCTGGTTTCCCCTGAAGCCATATTTTGTTTAACATTTTGTCCATTTCACAATCAATATTATCTATACCATTGTTCATTCACCAAGTCCATTGATTTCCTCATGTACATTTAATTAATACTGTTCCAAACACAGCATACAATTGCCAACAAAGATCAATCATCTTAGAATCTGTAAAAGGAAAATTTTACTTATTGAAAATGTAATCATTACTTTATACAAAATATGCCAGAACAATGACCTTGAGACTTATCATTAACCTACAGTGTAAAAGGGACTACTAACTGTGGATGTAATAAACAGCCTTTATTTAACCAATAACAAAGCCAGTTCATATTTCATTTGTATGTACAAGATGATGCAGGGTATGACAAATATACATATGTTAACCAGAGACAGGCTTTCTCCAGACGTGTACCCACTAGACCATTTCGTAGGTTTTTTATGCAAATTGAACGCGGCAAATTTAAACATTCAACGGAATTTTAGGCAAATGACTCAAGAACAATCACACATTATTTCGCAATTAAAGTACTTAAATAATTAATCAAAATAATATATTCTTACCTGTGAGATCTGAATAACATTTTAAGACCTTTCCGATGCCTTTTCCGTCGTTTGGGACAGAAAAATTTGATAAATATATTGTAAATATGAACTGGAATTCAGTTAGCACTTTATAGCACAAAAAAAATTTGAAACGACGCTGTCCCGTGAACCTCTTCGCGCTCTGATACGTAAACTAGGCACCAGGCCCCCAGGCAATGCGCGAACTATTGCTGCTTGCATGTCTGCATTTTCAATCAGTTATTGACTGTTAATTTTATCTATAATAAATTATCGGAAAGTCATGAAAATTCTCTGCAATTACTAAATAAAACACGAGAAAAATTCAAACTTTAGAGTGTAAATTAGAATGCATAGTATGGTATCAGGGGCGACGGAATGTAGGTGACAGTGGCGTAACGTTATATCAGGGGGTCTCCGGTTCAAAATTTTCGAAGGCCCTCCTAGTAGAAGTGCCAAAGGCACAAGTCGAGCGCCGTATATGCACGAGTTTTTAGGGGTCTAGGGCATGCTCACCCGGAAAATTTTTGAATCTAGACTCTCTGAAATACCATTTCCCAGACTTTGGGGAGAGATGTTACAGAATTCTGATGGTCAGAAAACGACATTATGACATATCAGAGGCCCTGGCCAATGCTTTTGCTTCACAGCCTGAGCTTGGGGGCCCCCATTTGGCCCATTGGGGTTGGGGGCCCCCGGGTTCGCCCGGTCCGAGCCCATAGTAGTTACGCCACTGGTAGGTGAAAGATATCTTCTTTCCTGCAGGAGGGGGGGGAAATAAAGCATTTTAATAAAAATAAACACAATATTTTTCTCAAATTTACCTCAGGGATGGATTCAGCATGATCTAGGAGGGGGATTGGGGGGCACCTCAAAAACAACTTTCTTTTTCAGACATTTTTCGACCTCAATGTTTCAGAATATTCCTTAATATTTAACAAGTTCCACAATCCCAGCATTCCTGGGCCCCCGAGCTGGGGGAAATTGGGATCCCTTTCTTGACTTTTCCTTGGGGGGCGGCGTTATACCCTCACACATCCCCTCCCCCAGTAAATCCATCCCTGATTTACGTTAACAAATTAATTAACAAAGATAAATACGATAGGGGAGAATTCTTATGTTTAATTAATCTTGTGCACAGCCGCAATTAACCGAGTTGCAAATTCTCTCCTAAGCATGCAAAAATACAGGGACCGCGGAACAGGGGGAGGCTGGGGCCATGGCCGTATAAAATCCAGTCTGCCTGAGTGAGCTATCGCCCGTGCTATCCTGCCTTCCCCCCCCCCCCCACACACACACACACACACTTCAAAACAGTCTCCGCGGTCCCTGTAATACATATGCAGATTATTCTAGAAATAAGAATTATACAATTAAAATGAATCTATATACAAAATATGTTATATATGTCTTTAAACACAAGAATTGAATGCCATCCTATAGTTCCTGTAGTTAAATTTTAACAAATTTTAAATTTTCTTTCCGTTCAAGAAAATTTAAGAAATAATTTCTTATGTTAAGAATTTGATTTCTTGTTTTAAGAAACTATTTCTTAAAACAAGAAAACCACTATTTTCTTAAGAAAATGATTGATAAGAAGATGAAAAAATCGTAAGAAAACATATTCTTGTTTTAAGAAAACAAATATAATTCTTATGTTAAGAATTTGATTTCTTGTTTTAAGAAAGTATTTCTTAAAACAAGAAAATCATCTTTTCTTAACAAAATGATTGATATGAAGATGAAAAAATCGTAGGAAAATACATTCTTGGTTTAAGAAAACAAATATAATCCAAGATATGTTAAAAATATTTTTTTCTTATTTCAAGAAAAAATATCTTGCCAATGAAATATTTCTTATTTTAAGAATCTTTTTCTTATTAAGAAAATCCGTTTCTCGTTTTAAGAAATAATTTCTTAAATTAAGAATTTTTTTCTTAATAAGAAAATGATTTTTTGCTGTGTTGAGCTGATTTTCAGGGGTCTTTGCAAATGGACTTCTGTGAATAAGGGATTTACAACAATATAAATTTTCTCACTTTCAATCAAAGGCATCCAGACGAGACCCAGGACCACAAGAACAGCGACAATAGCTCGGCCAACCATAAGTTTTCAGTTTCTCGGTCACTTGCCTAAAGAATGAACTTGATGAGTCATACAAATTATCTTAATTCACTTTACTCTGCCCGGCAAAGCAAGACAAACTTGTACTAATTTCTCATCAAATTTTCATCCAAATTTAACCAAAATTTAATCAATTTGTTCTTGGGCAATGTTCATTAGTCCCACAAATTTTCGTATTAATACGTTTGATATTTTTTAGGTTAAGGTCCATACAGACTGGACGCGATTTGGCAACGCGACGCGAATTTTCAATTTTCAATGACATTTAACTAACTTTTCTATGTTTTTCAAATATTCGGAACCTTTTCAGCAATTTTAGCTATTTGGTCTGCATATCTTTTAAAATTTGTATCCATTGATGGTTTTATTTGTTTTTGAAAACTAAAAATTCGCGTCGCGTTGCCGAATCGCGTCCGGTCTGTGTGGGCCTCTATCCTGCTGACGGACCAACACACACACAAACACACATGCCAACACAGATAAAAACATAATCTCCTGGCGGAAGTAACTACGCATGAGAATTATTCAATGTTGTGAATTCACTGCATTCGCGCGAGGTCATTCTTGGTGCACCAAATGAATTGTATACTTACCCTTGGTCTTATTCTTTGCCATATATCTATAGTAAATATTGTACTAGCACTGTTGTACACTGAGGATAGTGATGACATTACTGCCATCATTACTCCGACCATCCCTGTGGGTAACAGATTGAATACCAACCTAGAGGTGGTAGCAAATTAATTGAGTTTATTGATTGTATACCCGGATAAATGGTTTAGTATTACCTATGATAAACAGAGTTTGAATGTTTATCATCAGCACATGTTTGCATCATCATCATCACCATCATCATTAACAACAACGACGACGACGACGACGACGACGACGACGACGACGACGACGACGACGACGACAAGAAGCTAAGTTTGAACATCCTGATTTATTTCCCCATGCTATGTCAAGCTGTCAACATAGGACGCACAATTCTATCGTTATATAACATCATCATCAGCAGCACCATCTTCACCACCATCATCCTCCCCATCACCTTCCCCATAATCACCACCACTATCAACATAACCATTACCTTTTTCGTCATCACCACTACCATGGTCACCACTACTACCATAATTAGTTATCTTGGATAAGTTCGAACATCCAAACTTAGTTTCTTGCGCTCTGCTATAACTCTCAGCAACAGAACATGCAACATAATCTTTAACTAAAAGACCACCATCATCATTATCACCATCACCATCATCACCGTACCACCAACAGCATCACTACACCACCATCATCACCATCATTATCACCATCATAATCATTATCACCATCATAATCATCATCACCACCATCATCACCATCCTCATCATCACTACCACCATCCTCATTATCACTACCACCATCCTCATCATCACCAGCACCATCTTCATCATCATCACCATAATTACCTTGGATAAGCTAAGTTTGAACATCCTAACTTATTTCCACACGCTCTCTCGCAGCTCTCAGCATCACGACATGCGACATCATCTTTATATAAAACTCGGCTGATCATCCCAGGGAAGACCATAATAAACATGGGCAATATCTTGAGAAATCCAGCAAATATTGTTCCGCCTTTCGCGTGTACAACACTCTTGGCTGCCAAAGCACGTTGAACCATCACCTACAAAATATGCCAGTGAACCTCCAGGTCATGAGAGGGTCCTGTTGGGGGGAAGTATAGGGTTTCACTCATCTGACGTGTAAACCTTACAATGTCACAGTTTTAAAAAGGTTACCTTGTCGCTTTCATAATTCTTTATATTGTTCTTGTGTCATATATCCACCTTAGCTGAAAGGTTGCCTTGCCACTTTTATAATTATTTATATAAATCTCGTGTCATATATCCACCTTAGACGACAACGTTTGTGTCGTGTGTCCATCTCAACGGTCTTTAAAGTCTCGGATTTACCTCACCGAAGGATCTAATTCTTAATTCTAAAAGTTGCCTTTTATAAGAAAACTACGGAGGGAGTCACAAAAATCAAATAAACCATATGAAACAAAGATAATGATCTTTTTTATACTAGAGACGCATTATGCGTCTGGACGCATAATCCGTCTTCTACAGTGTGTCCCCAAAAAAGTACCCTCTCTAGAAATTATCCTATTGACAATTGTTATAATTTGAATGCCTGAGCACTATGCTGAGCACAAGAGCGCGTTTACACAATTGAATTGAATTTTTAATTACCAGTCGCATAAAATCCTGTGCTTAACAACAATAGGATAAATTTCTATATTTCTTCTTTTGGGACACACTGTATATTATTCGTCTAATATAAAGGCGGGACGAATAATCCGACGAACTATCAGCATTTATTGATATAGTTGGAAAAAAATCTTGTGAACTTGATCCAGTTCCCGCAAAAATCTTTCAAAGTTGTCAGAAGACTCTCTTACCTATAATTACTAAGATCAGTAATGAGTCACTTCAGTCAGGTTGTATGCCTGGAAAACTAAAAGAAGCCGTGTTGAAACCAAAACTAAAGAAAGATTCGTTGGAATACGAAGAATACACAAATTTTAGACCTATTTCAAATTTAAAACTCCTGTCTAAAGTAATTGAGAAGGCCGCCGCCGGTCAGCTTCTGGAACATTTGGCTAATAACAACCTAGAAGAACCTTTCCAGTCGGCATATAAACGTTTTCATAGCGTGGAAACAGGCCTATTAAAAGTGCAAAACGATATTCTTGTGGCTATTGATAATCATAAGTGTGTTGTGTTGTTACTACTAGATATGTCAGCAGCATTCGATACTGTTGATCACGAAATTTTATTACAAAGAATGTTCAAACGATTTGGGATAGATGGACAAGTATGGAAATGGTTTCAGTCCTATCTTCAAAATAGAACGCAAAGTGTAGTAATTGATGGTGTTAAATCTATCTCTAAAGACTTGAGCTGTGGAGTCCCACAAGGATCAGTTCTCGGACCTATATTATATTTACTATACACTTCACCCCTTGGTGATATCATTAGAGGTCATGGTCTTGACTTTTACGCAGATGACTCGCAATTATATCTCGCTTTTGAGTCAACCACTGAAGAAAAAGCGGGAGCACTGGTACAAATTGAAATGTGTGTGAAGGAGATTGATTTGTGGATGGTCAAAAATAAATTAAAATTGAATGGGGACAAGACTGAGTTACTAGTAATCAATGCACGAAATCGTTTATGCCCTGCTGTACACCATATGGAAATATCTAAGTCAATAGTTCAACCAAGTACTTCAGCACGAAACATCGGTGTAACCTTCGATCAACACATGTCCATGGATAAACATATTACCAACATCTGCAAGAACTGTTTTTTCCATTTGAGAAAAATAGCAAGAATAAAAGAGTACTTATCAAAATCAGATATCCAAACCCTAGTTCATGCCTTTATTACATCGAAACTGGATAATTGCAACTCTTTGCTATACGGACTACCTAAATTTCTTATAGATCGGTTACAGAATGTGCAAAACTGTGCTGCTCGTCTGGTGACAGGAAGCAGAAAATACGACCATGTTACTCCATTAATGAAACAATTACATTGGCTCCCCATTAGTCAACGCATCATCTATAAAGTTGTTCTTATTACATATAAATCCCTGAATGGTGCTGCTCCACATTACATTAACAATATGCTAAAACCTTACACACCATCAGCAAATTTACGCTCTTCATCCAAGGGACTGCTCACAATACCCTCAGTAAAATTGGTTAACTATGGTGAACGATCGTTCTCATATGCGGCACCGAAACTGTGGAACGAACTACCAGAACATGTTAGAAAGAGTGAGACCTTGCCTATTTTTAAAACTAGATTAAAGACACATCTTTTTAAACAGTGTTATGACTAAGTACTATTTTAACAAGTATTACCAATTTTATAGTATTTTATATAGTTTTTTAATATTGTCAACATTTATAGCATAAAGTAATTTTATATTCATAATGAAAAGAACATATAGTACTTTTAGTATAGTTAATGTATGTATTACCAACCTTAGTATTATGCATGTACTTATATATAGTATATATTTTTAACACTTAATGTTAAGCGCCATTGAGCTACAGGAAATGGCGCTATATAAATGAGTAATAATAATAATAATAATAATAATAATAATAATAATAATAATAATAATAATAATAGTAATATTGTTCGTCTGGTTATGCGTCCTCAGTATAAAGACGGGCACAAGACGCATTATGCGTCTAGACGAACTATCATCGGTTGTGCGTCTCATAAGACGAAGAATCGAACATACTGTAGTTCGTCTACAGGCATAATGCGCCTTGTGCCCGTCTTTATACTGAGGACGCATAACCAGACGAACAACAAATGGTTGCCCAAGTTCGTCCAGACGCATAATGCGTCACTAGTATAAAAACGGCCATTCATAGCAAAATCAAACAATATATAAACATGAGGAAGCTTGATATAGGGATGCAACTACCTGAAAAATACAAAAGCGAAGGTTCTTCATCGGGAGTTTAATAGAGACTTACGATGTGGCCGGCAACGTGACGACCACGGCTATTCATACATTGGCTTTGAACGAGAGCATGTCAACTCCTTCTGTTGATCTGTTCCGCAAACTGGAATGGATTCCCATCTACAACTTAATTAAGATGCGAAAAAGTTTACTCGTTGTAAGCACCTTGCGCAGCTCATCTCCTAGTGATCTGCGCGAGTTGTTTTGTTTCTCTGGGGCATCGCACGATGTACATACTCGCTTCTCTGTTACTGATCTCAAAATACCATCTGTCAAATCTAATCTTTCCAAGACCAAACTCTCATACAGTGGTGTTTTACTTTTCAATTTTTTACCAAATGACCTGAAAGTGTTTAACGATTACTCCCCGTCTGCGTATAAGCATAATGTTAAGAGGTTTTTCCCTAACCTTAATCATGAGGTTGACCATCTTGAACAATTTTCGTGTCTTTCTTGCAAAAAAAACCTAGTTAAGTGCATTTGTTACTCGCACTGAATTTTCTTTTAATTTTTAATAACTTATATTGTCAAAACTAAAAAAACAACAACATTATGCATGCTTAGTAATACAGTGTTGTGAGAAAACTACGAAAGATGCCGTTATAATAGGCTTTATTCAACTTAAAATTGTACCTAACATTTTACAAATATGGCGGTCGAGACAATGTTTACATTCTGTGGGTCATACGCTGACCTTTATACTCTGGCTCAGAGCATACATTAAATATTCATAACATTCTCCCCGTCCTAATGTTCTACCTACTAACGAGAAACTAATAAATTCATAATAGTCTTAATAAATCTACCTATAAATATAAATATAAACTAATAAAGTTTATAAGATAATTTAAAAGTCCAATCTATCAATGATATGACCAATTCATAAGTTTAATCTGTCAACACTCTGTCGACGCGTGCGTGTCGACCGTCTTAAGGAAAAGTCTGCATTATGTTCTTCTACCGAATGACTAATTCCTGGTTTCTCTATCGAAGAGGATTGTTCGTTTTGGGTTGAGTCACCTTGTTCTCCGTTTGATCTTCCGAAATCTCGTGGCTCATCAGTTGTATCGTCAGCAGGACTGCCCGTTACCTCAGTATTCGAGATTGAGTTGTTGTCGTTTCGTGCCACCGATGGTTGACAGGTCATTTCCTGGTCACGAGGTGCAAGGTGCTTAATAGCTACGGTCGTTTCTCTGCCATCTGGATAGCGCACGTGAGCGTAATGAGGATTAGCTTGAAGCAGTTCTTCTTCGTCTACGAGCGGATCATGTTTGCTTGATCGGACTTGACGTTTAATGAGAACAGGTCCAGGCTGTAATAACCATGAAGGTATAGAGCTTCCAACGGTTGATCTTCGGGAGAAACTAAAGAAACGTTCATGGGGTGTCTCGTTTGTCGCTGTACATAAAAGTGAGCGCACCGAATGTAGAGCGTCCGCGAGAACTTCTTGCCAATATTTTACTGAAAGATTCTTCGATTTAAGGCAGGTGACGATTGCTTTCCAGATTATGCCATTGTACCGCTCTACCTGACCATTTCCTTCGGGATTGTAACTAGTTGTACGACTTGTGGCTACTCCTTTTCCGATAAGAAAGGTTCGCAGTTCTTCGCTCATAAATGTTGCCCCTCGATCAGAATGAATATAAGCTGGCATACCAAAAAGAGAAAAGAGCGTAGTGAGACACTTGATCACAGTGGTTGTTGTCATATCAGGGCATGGAAACACGAATGGAAATCGTGAAAATTTGTCGACCACATTGAGGAAATACCGATTCTTATCAGTCGTTGGCAGCGGGCCTTTAAAATCCACATTGAGCCTTTCAAACGGTTTCGTAGCTTTGATGAGATGAACTTGTTCCGGGCGATGGAACTGAGGCTTGCATTCGTTGCATACTTTGCATGCTCTTGTAATCCTTCTTATCTCCTCGAGAGAATAAGGGAGATTCTTTGATCGGACAAAATGGTATAATCTTGTAACACCCGGGTGGCAAAGTGATTCATGAAGGTTGTAGAGTGACTCGGACGTTGTAGCACAAGTAGCGCGAGATAACGTATCAGGTGCAACATTCGACTTCCCAGGACGATAAACGATATCAAAACTGTAGCAAGCCAACTCTAGTTTCCAACGCATTATCTTGTCATTTTTAATTTTTCCTTTATGTTGGACGTCGAACATATACGAAACCGACTTTTGGTCAGTTTTGAGAGTGAAATGTCTCCCTGTTAGAAAATGTCTCCAATGGCGCACTGCTTCGATAATGGCTTGAGCTTCTTTCTCGACAGCTGCGTGTTTCAACTCGCTGCCTTGGAGTGTTCGTGAGAAGAAGGCCACAGGTCTACCATTTTGGTTGAGTGTGGCTGCTAAAGCCACATCCGAGGCGTTTGTCTCAACATCAAACGGAATACTTTCGTCAACAGCAGTAACAACAGCTTTCTCTATTGATTTCTTCAGGCTTTCGAACGCATCAACAGCTTGCTGGGATAGCGGGAAGGTCTTGCAGCTGGAAAGAGGCTTTACTTTATCTGAAAACGCTGGGATCCATCTCGCATAATAAGAAAATAATCCCAAGCACCTGCTCATGGATTTTGAGTCATGTGGTATAGGAAGTTCTCGTAGAGGTCGAAGACGCTCTGGATCCGGACGAATTTCGCCTTCTTCTACTTCATACCCTAGAATAGGGAGGCGTTTGGTCGAGAACACACTTTTGTCATCGTTGTAGGTGATGTTCTTGCGCTCTGCGGCGTCCAGGAAACATTTCAAGTTCACATCATGATCCTGTTGATCTTTCCCACAGATTGTGATATTATCAAGATATGGGAATGTTGCCTTAAGATCCTCTTCCTGTACGAATCTTACCATTTCTCGTTGAAAACAGGCAACACCGTTTGTGACTCCAAAAAGGAAGACGTGTAAACTGATAAAGACAACCCCGAGCTTCAAATGCTGTGTAAGGTTTGTCATCATTTTTGAGGGGAACTTGATGGTATGCACTGCGTAGATCAATTGTACTGAAGACTCTATACTGGGCAATTTGATTGACTAACTCATCAATTCGTGGTAATGGAAAAGCGTCCAGGAGCGTAAATTTGTTGATTGTTTGCGAATAGTCTATAGCCATTCTCTTTTTGTGGTTCTCGTCTTTCGTAACCACCACCTGTGCTCGCCAAGGGGACTTACTTGGCTCGATGATGCCCTCCTTGAGAAGCCTTTCCACTTCACCGTCGATGAACAACAAATCTTCTTGGCTGTACCGTCGAGATTTGGTGGCAATAGGGTGGCAATCAGGAGTCAAATTTGCAAAGGGTTCTGGTGGCTCCATGTTCAACGTACTGAAACCGCACACAACCAAAGGTGGCTCGGGTCCACCATAGTTGAAGATGACATTCTTATGCTTTGATTGGAAGTCGAGACCCAATATCAGGTCTGTGCACAATCCTGGCAACACTCTTAGACGAAGGTTTTCATATGTATGGTCTTGATAGGTAAGATTAGTCAAACAGTACCCAGCAACTTTAGTAACATTGTCGGAAGTAGCCAAGGATACTGTCCCGGAGGATGGGTGAACAAAGAGGGAAGCCGTCTCAACCAGGCTAGGATGAATGAAACTTTCGCTGCTTCCGCTATCGAAGAGTGCTTTAACTTTGAACCCATTGAGAAATACCATTGCTGACGATTTTGACAGAGATGCTGGGTTCACTGGAGGAGTTACTGTAGCCAATGTTGGGAACCAAACGGCTGCTGAATTTAAGCTGACGGGCTTGACAGCTGCTTTTCCCCGACAGACTTTCGCGAAATGTCCCTTCTTTTGGAACTTCATGCAAATGGCATCTCTAGCTGGACATTTGGATCGAGGATGTCTATTATTTCCACAAAAGAAACAAAATGCACCTTCGGTTGGCAAAACTGCCAAAGAACTTGGATCTTGATTGTCCAAAGGAGGTGTAGCGGGTGGTGACGAAGGAACTGCAGCATTGAAACTCGCTTGAGAGTCCGTATAAGATTCGGAACTTTTCATAGCTGACTCGAGGGATCGAGCTTGGTCAAACATTGTCTTGAGATCCAACGTTTTATTTTCTAACAATCTTTGACGAATCGAATTAGACAGAAGCCCTGTTATAAATGCATCTCGAATACTTTCGTCGCGGTACTGAAGGGCTGTAGCATTTTTAAAGTTACAGTCTTTACTAAGGGTCTTCAGCACTTGTAAGTACTCGTCAAGTGTCTCATTTGTCCTTTGACATCTTGTGGCAAGTAAATGTCGAGCGTAAATTTCATTGGTTGGTTTGACAAACAAGGCTTCCAAAATTGCGATAGCTGCAGTGTAATCTTCACTATCCTCGATGTACTGAAAGACTGTAGGTGATACAAAGTTCGTTAACACACCGAATTTATCCAATCTTTCCCTTGGCAACACCGATAGGAAATTTTCAAATGTTCGTTTCCAATGCTGCCATTCAGTTGCCGCCGTGCTACTGTTAGGATCTGTTTCTAAGCGTTCAGGACGTAATACTTTATCCATAGTTTAAGTTGAATAAATTGTTGTGAGAAAACTACGAAAGATGCCGTTATAATAGGCTTTATTCAACTTAAAATTGTACCTAACATTTTACAAATATGGCGGTCGAGATAATGTTTACATTCTGTGGGTCATACGCTGACCTTTATACTCTGGCTCAGAACATACATTAAATATTCATAACACAGACGAAACCAGGAGAACACGCTCTTGCATACAAAATAAGTTATCTGGATTGTTCCTATCGTTGCTACCATCTTTCCATTTCCAGTCGCCTTAGTGCAGAGTGACAATTGGGGCATGTTATTTGACCAAAGTTGTTTGTATGAAACAGTGGGTTCCACAAGATGACTGAAGGAATAACGTTGTTTATCCAGTTATGTTTGAAAAAAAGGGGCTACCTTCTGGGCAAATAAGAACTTGCGTTTCGTCTGGCTTTTTCTCGCAATTCTCAATGCATAACTTGATAAAATTTAACCCACGACTTTACTATGGGACCAGCACACGGCGAATTTGACAAATAGCACGTTAAAATACTGATAAAAACCCCCCACAAACAACAAGTCACTTTGTTGCCATATTCGAATGACATCTAAAGCATGACTTAGTCGCGAGTGTATCACATGCAGGTGTGATTAAGAATCCAATACATAACTATTGTGTTTCGACACTGTCGCTCACACACGGAAACACTGCGGCAAGGCTGCACATATGTCATCCTCATAGACGCTGACTACGCTCGTTTGTTTGAAATCAACGAAAATAGCTTGCTAGCCTAACAATATTTTCAAGTCTTTCAGTCTCAGTGTCGTGTTAAAAGCTTCGAACACATGTAATTAGATCTATTTCTAAACAGATTAACGGACCACCAGCCTGGATTTCGTATATCGCAAGAAAGCAACTAAACGTTTATATCAAAAGTTTTATTTTAAATAATACTTATTATTTATCGCTTAAACGTCCCCTGCACCGCAATAGTAGCTACAGATGACTGATTGTTTATATAATGCTGGTTGCGCCGTACGCGCAAGTTTGATTTTTGTTCTGGCGCCTGGCGACTTGAATTGCAAATGATCCACAAAAAGCAAATGATCCAAATGATCCACAAAAAGCAAATGATCGAAATGATCCACAAAAAGCAAATGATCCAAATGATCCACAAAAAGCAAATGATCCAAATGATCCACAAAAAGCAAATGATCCAAATGATCTACAAAAAGCAAATGATCCAAATGATCTACAAAAAGCAAATGATCTAAATGATCCACAAAAAGCAAATGATCCAAATGATCCACAAAAAGCAAATGATCCAAATGATCCACAAAAAGCAAATGATCCAAATGATCCACAAAAAGCAAATGATCCGAATGATCTACAAAAAGGAAACGATCCAAATGCGCCAGCCAAAAAGCCTGACGATCCAAAACAAATAGGTAGCTAAAACTAGTATTATTTAAAAAACAAAGAACAAAGTGAAATGATATAATTCCATTATTTGCTATTGGTGTGACGTCACTCTTGACTTGTGACGTCACCCGTGACTTGGTATATCGCGCATAAACCGATCAAAAGAGAGCACTGATGACTCCCCCCGTCGGAGAAATACTGGCGCAGCCCAAACCGGCTCAGTGAAATATGGGGCCCCAGGGCCAATTATACCCTTGGGGCCCGGGTGAACCACAATTACCCCCCTCCGTCGACAAACTTTTTATCGCCTTGCAAATTTGTATTTGCCTGTCTTCCTTGAGCTGGGGTCGCGGAGAAAATTGTTCCCTTTGCCGCCTCCCTGCATGGGCGGCCCTGGCGCCGCCCTTGTCTTATCATAACCATCTACCCTAATTCAAGCTGATTGGCGCGGCTCGATGAATTAATTGCCGCTTTCAAACAGAGGTTTATTATTTTAAACCTCTAGAACCAGGGTACCTTTTGTCACTCTGAGGCCAGCGAAATAACCTCTTCCGCAACATGCACGTACGCGTCTACTATCGTCAAGAAACAATCAATACGTATAATCGTTGTGGTCTGTGGGATTTTAATTCAATAGTGTAAACCTTGCAGTTTTAGGGAAGCCTCACATATCGATTTTTTCCACAAGAAACGTCATATGTTCGTTTTGGGGGTGGGGGAGGGGGTTTACAGCTGTGACGTTTCTCTGTAAATATCATGGAAAAGTTCGATAGTTTTTTCGAATACCTTAACATTTCGGAATCAACTTTGCAGAGTATAAAAAAGAAAACAACTTGAAAGAAAACGACTATTCAAATATAAGGGCTGGTAAACTAAAAATAAAAACTCCTTATATGGATAAACATTATAAACGTTCATTTCACATGTACACGCACGCTAACAGCTGCTGAATAATTAACTTACGTATTTGTAAACATCAGTCGATAAATAAAATGGTACATTAATATGGACAAAATGGATCAAAACCTCTGAAAACAGCAGTTGTAGTTCCAATTCTTTTGGGGAATTTAGTAGCAAATATAATCCTTAAATAGCTCATCGATTTGTATATGTTAGCGCTAAAGTCAAACGGCCGGGTCGTAGATCACGTTGAATAATGATCTGAAGTTATCATGCAACCGTCAACAATGTCTCAAAATACTGGATGTTTGATGATTTTTTTTACAAATATACCGGGATTTCTGGACCACTTTTAAACTTAGCAAAGCGAAAAGTCCCCATTCAAGAATATGTTTTTTCTCAAAAGGTAAAATACTTAGAATACTTGATTAAATTGTTTACTTCGACGGTGTATAAATTAACAGCGTTTGACTTGCAAGACGTCAAAAACGGAAGATTTCAACGCGCTGTCGTTTATCGCGTATTCATTTGCCAAAAGAAGTATTTACGTCAATTGAAAGCTTGTTTATTAAAGAGCCAACTAGTAGAAGCATGATCGATTTGGAGCTTTATCGCATGGTGAAAATCGATTTTGTTAAGAGGGTATCGTAAATGAAGTAAGATAGTGTGCTCCAAAACTACGATTATATCTATTCCTAAAAGTAACTCAGATTTCCTGTAAGTCATGTACACAGTTCTTTGAATAACCGAAAACAAGATTTTTAGGGTTTTAGATCGATTAGAAACGGTTGTCGTCGTGAAATTTATCTGTAAAATCAGCACATATTTTCCCAGAAAAAATGGCGATTTAGGGTGGTCGTGTTAAAACGGCATTTTCTCAAAGTTAAAAAAGCATTTGACCTAAAAAAATATATATATGGTGCATTTTCCGATATAATAAGGTATATCTGGGCAAAATTTGAGCAAAATCGATTTTTCAGTCGTGGCCGCTTTATGTTTGATTTTTGTGGACATCCTCTCTTAATTCACTCACCCCACACGAAAACACCATTTCAGCCATACTTTGCCGTCTTGTCTGCTTTTTATCGCCGAGTCTCGCAGGTGTCATCCAGTTATTGTACTTTTACATCATGATAGATGGCTAAAGACGATTTCGACGAAGTTTAATGAAGTTTTGAAACAGTGCAGTATATTTTATCTTCGATATTGTGTCCTTCGATATTTCGTCAAATTGCCGCCATGTTAATGGCTCGCCGCTTCTCTGCCCGATAAATTCCACTTCTTCGCCTTCCTATGTGTTTAGACTACAGTATCCAAGAGTACTTCATTGTAGAATAGTCCCAATCGAAAAAATGAAAACATTTGTTGGGTTTTGATGCCAATACCCTCTAGGTAATACTTTAATACTTTAATGAAATACTCCTAAAACAGTATTATACTACACTAGGAGTTATATATACTGAAAAACTAGATAATATTTATTTACAAGAAATTAGTCTTCATAATCACTGTATGACACATATATTAGGCGGTGATTATAGAATGATGTTGTTATATGTTATTAACAACAACAATGGCAAAAGCGACAAACGACAATAACAACAACGACAACAACTCTAAGACTACAAAACGAACATATAGTACAATACAAACGATTCAAAACGATACTAATTAGCTACATTAAGTGACTTAATTGAAGGCATGGCAAGTGTTTTGAAACTTGAGGTTGATTGGCAAAGATTGTTAAATGGGATGTGATTCCAGGTAACGATTGTTCTTGGATAAAATGAAAACTTATATACATTGACACACGACTGAATTTGGCGGTAAGGACAGATATTAGGCAGCCTGGATGCTCTAGTCAAAGGACACACGTCATCAGGAAGACTGATTCCAACAAGGCCTTGATAGATCTTGTAGAACATAGAGGCTTGGTGTAGCAGTCGCCGTTGTTGGAGATTGTCCCAACCCAGATGGTCGATCATTGGAGAGACGTGGCTAGCTCTGGAATAGTCATTGAAGACAAATCTAGCAGCTCTGCGTTGAACCATCTCGATCTTGTTGATGTTCCTCTTGGTGTAAGGGTTCCAGACTGTAGAAGCATACTCAAGTTGTGGACGGACAAGACTAGTATACGCTCTTGACTTAACAGCAGCGCTACATTCACCAAGGATTCTTCTAAGTAAGCCAAGAGTGCTATTTGCCTTACTACATATGACGCCACAATGTTTGTTCCAGTTCAAGTTGTGGTTTATAGTAATGCCCAGGTATTTGGTAGAAGATACTCTGCTAATGATTTGATTATTCATCATATAGCTATATGTTTCAGGGACACGTTTATTTGTAATTCCTAGGTGGTAGCATTTTGAGGAATTGAAATTTAGTTGCCACTTGTTACCCAATTATTTAGATTGTCTAAATCCTCTTGTAACGTGACGTGGTCCTGATCGTTATTAATTTCTCTATAAATGATTCCATCGTCAGCAAACAAGCGAATTTGGGATTTAATATTCTCAGAAATATCGTTTATATAGAGAAGAAATAAGACAAGTGCGAGAATTGTTCCTTGAGGTACTCCAGATATGACAGGTTGAGGGTGAGAGTGGGAGCCGTTAACCGAGACAACTTGAGAGCGGTTGTAAAGAAAAGCCTTGATCCAATTGGCGGAAAGTCCTCTAATACCATAATGGTCTAATTGGGACATCAGACGAAGATGAGGAACAGAATCAAAGGCTTTACTGAAGTCTAAGAGAATCACATCGGTTTGTTTCTTCTGGTTGATACTTTTTGCCCAATCGTTGATTGCCGTAATTAGTTGAGTCTCACACGAAAATAGTTTGCGAAATCCGTGTTGTTCATTAATTAGAATATCATGATATGCTAAGTGCTTTGAAACATGGCTAAGAATGATATGTTCCATGACTTTGCAACACAGACACGTCAGAGAGATTGGACGGTAGTTGGCTGGGTTGGATTTTAATCCCTTTTTAAAAACAGCAGAAACAAGGGCCTTTGGCCAGTCAAGTGGAAGTGTATACCAGAATCATAGGATTGTTGGAAAATGAAACAAAGCCAGTGCGAAATTGATGGAGAAAGTTCTTTAAGGATTCTAGCTGGGATTTCATCAGGACCACAGGCCTTACTGGGGTTAAGTTCAGAGAGTTGCTTGGCTCGACAGATCTTCAACTGTATTTTCGTTTGGCCGATTTAGATCGGTCTGTATAGCTATCCCTTTTTTACATTTGCGTTTCGCCGGCATATTAGCAAGTTTTTTCGCGTGGTTTCTCGCATGTACGGTTTGTGATAAACTGATGATGAGTGAATGACACCGAAAACCCTTGCCAAAACACACTTTACTAATTTTAATCCGATTACAGTTCGAGGTGATAACAGAGAGCGGAAAAACCCCGCCAAACCTAATATCGTCTTTTACGGAGATTGGAATATTCTCAGATTGTCCCCACAAAAATTGTTTAGAAACGCGCATGTTTTATCCGATTCCCTCCAAACTTTGCCACAATGTTGAACAATATTACAGCAGCAAAACCGTGTTCGCGGTTTTTACTTAGTGCCATACTTTTCAAGTTATAGGCATCTATTCTGCCATTCTCCCAAAATTTAGATGAGTCAACTTCTCTGCTTTATGTCAAAGCAAATATAATACCTGTCAAAAAACGCGAACACGGTTTTGTTCTTTGATCATTTGAGATGGGAAATATTATGTTTCGGAAGCCTTCGAGGTAAATCAGGAGCGTCCTAATCTCGTGGCGCAAAGGCCGTCATATTTTCAAAAGCAACCCGTAGCAAGTACAGTTTTTAAAGGTGTAGAATTTTTGGCAAATCGTTAGCTACGGCAATGATTTATCATTATGCATGCAAAATTTGAAGGGGAAAACTTGAAAATTGAGCGCGCAGTGAGCATTTTGGTGAAATGGGTTTCCATCATGTGGAGTAACCTTAAATGTAGTATATTGCTGACAAACTGTCAGAGAGTTTTTGTAGTACATGAAAGTGCATGTTTGCCATGTTGTTTATACGTCTGTAGTCTATCATGTGTTTTGCAAATTTAATACGTCAATTGTACACCTGTCAATACGTTTTCAACAGGGAAATATAAAATGCTTAGGGTTCATTATTTATCGGTTGGGGGGGGGGAGGCTGGTAAAATAATGGGGGGGATATATTTTATGGATGTAAAAGAGTGGTTTAAATCTTTTGAAGAAGTATTTTGGGGAGGCAATAAAATTTTATAGCATTGATATATAAAGAAGATGGTATAGAGACATTGGCGTAGCCAGCGTAAAAGGCGTGAGCCATTTTAGGGGAAGTCTGGGGGCATGCTCCCCCAGAATATTTTGAAATCTCGGGTCCCTGAAATGCGATTTCCTGCATTTTCGGTGTGTGAGTTTGCATAAGAGAGTGGTCATTATTTATGGGGAGGGGGGGGGTTGGGAAATGGGAGGGGGGGGGGAACGAAGTTTTACCCTTATAAATAGGGGAGTCAAAAAAGTTTAAACACAGAGAAAGGGGGGTCATAAAAGTTTTTCAACTTAAATACCATGTCCAGAGTTCTGATTTCTATAATCACAAATAGCAAAAAAGAAGACTCTGAAAATGCTATTTCCAACGATCTAGAGACTCAAAATTTTCAAAATTTCCCAGCTCAGCGCCAACCATGGTAGCGCCTCGCGATCGCGGGAGTCGGGCCCACTAAGTTTAATTAACAAGCTTTCTACCCCTTGAGTGATCCAGTTGTGGTATTTACATAAACATACCATGCAAGTACACTTAACTGATCAGATTCGGTCTATCAACGCACAATGTAACGCTGTATATCCAAAAATCTGTTTCAGAAAATGCTCACATTTCAGTTCTAGGGGTGGAAAAATACAAAACATTTTCTGGGGGAGAATACCCCCAGACCCCCTACTAGTACATACGATACCACACCAAACTTTTTGTCACCAACAACCATCTGTCATCTCTCCACACTCAATATAGTATGGTCCCTTTTTGTAGATGCCCACCCCCAGACAAGTTCTTAAAAAAACCCTGTGTTCAAATCATTTCGCTGTATGAAGACGGGTCATGGGTTAGGGTTATGGTAGGACAAATGTTGCATTGCAAAGTAGTAACACATAATATATATTTTTAATCATATATGGTTGAATCATATTCACCAGGGTAAAACATCATGAGCTAGATTAAACTGACTGTCCTAATATCTAACTTTATCTGCAACGCACACCTGTTTCATTGCTGTTAATTTTTCAATCCACACTAGGGGAGGGGGGTCAGAAGAGTTTCTACTTTTATGAGGGGGTAAGCACAAAAAGTTTGCCTTCAGTCTAGAGGGGGGGGGGCAAAAAAGTTTTCAATCCTTATTTTCCCCATTTCCCAACCCCCCCCCCCTCCCCATAAATAATGACCATTCCCTAAGTCGGAAGACTGTATAATGCATAAAAGACATGATTTTTCGTGATGGAAAATGATGGGTTAAAATAATGCGAATTACTTTTAAAACCGAATGATTATTGAAAGTAAATATATTCTACATTTAAAAACCTAAAGTAAACCCTTTCTTCTTGGGGCCATATCTACTTATTTGGACAAGGTTATACACAATTATATTGTGGATTTGAATTTTTTATTTCACCCACTCCCCCCCCCCCCCCTGTCCAGCATCCCCAAGTTGAAGGTCCTCTCTACGCCCCTGGTTGTAAAGAGCACACAAAAGAATAGGATGGGAAGAACTACCATACGGTCACACTATGTTCTTCTTGACTTTAATCAGTGGAGGGGGGTGAAAAATTTTCAGAAGGGGTGGTCGGGTGGACTACATTTTTAAACACATTAAAAGGGAGGGCCATTTTTATTATGCTGTTTGAATTTTAGAATCCACCAGCTCCCCCCCCCCCTCGATAAATAATGAACCCTAAGTATTTTATATTTCCCGGTGTACAATTGACGTATTAAATTTGCAAAACACATAATAGACTACAGGCGTATAAACAACATGGCAAACATGCACTTTCATGTACTACAAAAACTCTATATTAATGAATTACTTTTTCTACGTCGTGCGAGGCTTCGAAATCCATCAATACGCATAGGAGAACAGGGCTGATGTTTTCTGGGGGGGGGGGCAGTTAAAAGTTTGCCCAAATTTTTATGGAGAATTGTAAAGAAATAACCTGATTTTAACATATTTTCTCATAAATCTGCCCGAATTTTCTTGATTTTTCCTAGCGTTTGTCCGAATTTCCATGGTTTTCCAAAATTTGGGGTGGGCAGTTGCCCCCCCCCTCCGCCCCCTGTCTCGTATGCCTATGTCAATAAGGCATTTACAACATGAACATAATACGAAGCCAAAGTGAAAGAAACTTTAAAGAAAGCGTGCTAATTCTCGTATTTTACTCGTATGTACTCGTATT
>CACRXK020006122.1:0-25680 GCA_902702795.2 Paramuricea clavata
CAGAACCGAAACACTCAACAGAAAAAAAACTCAGGGAAACTGAATTTTTCTTTCAATATAGAGTATTGCTAATTTAGAATTTTTTTGTGCTCGATATTTTTTTTTGCTGGTGTTAGTGATGTTCGATTTTTTTTCTTCCATTCGAGACATGCTCGATATTTTTTTTCGGATTTGCGCTTCCCGCCATGAAAAATCAAATGGTCCGTCCCTAACTACAGAAAAAGTGATATATATCTTATTGAATGGTTTGACATATATGAATCCGGCCAAACACTTTACATCGAGTCCTGAAAGGGCGAGAAACGAGTAAAATGCTCGACACGATTATATGTGAAACCATTCATAGCACTTTTTTGACAAATCTCGAAAAATAGATTTCCTTGTCTTTGCTGAAGGATTTGCATGCACGGCATTCAGCGCTGCGAATGGCAAATAATTTCAGATACAATAAAAACAAAAATTAAACAGGTTACGAAGTTGCATACCAAATTAGAAACTTAAGACTGACGTAATTGTTGTTCAATCTGATTGAATAAAATGTCAAAAACGAAGAAAATATGTCAATCAAGTTTCTAAACCAACTTATTTTGAGTTATTGTACGAAACATGCTGATTTACAGTGAATAAAAATGTGAATTAAGTGAAGAAATACTGGACCTAAACAACAGATTTGTGACAATAATCTGGACAGTGGAAACTAAATGCTCAACATTTAATTATTTAATATATAGGTGAAACAGTTAATTGTGACACTTTTGAGTTTGCCAAATATCAAATGCAGTAATAGATAACTACAGAAAAAGTAATTACATCACTCCAATAGGCTAGAAGACATTTACTTCCAAATCTACACATTTACTTCTTAAAAATATCAAGAACATTCTATAAAAATATTCCAGTTTTCATTCGTGTATTTAAAACTGTCGCTTGCAGATAACTGTTATGTGTAGGTTGCGTGATTTCCATATTTAGCCGTAAGCTGTTGGCCAATCACAAGACACGTATAGTAACTACAATGTATAATAATAAATTTAACCAGTTGTTGGTGCTGCGAATTTCATGATGTACCACAGGCGGCCCAATCTCCGAATGTTCTACATATTTTGAATATTTATACGGAATATTTAACCGTTATCATATTTAATAACGAAATTACTAAAAAAATATTAGCAGTATATGTAAAAAATATATCTAACTAGTAACTTGTTAATAGAATGCATTTGTTGTGTTTCTGAGTTTCGTTGATGCGATTGATTTACGTTTTCGTTGCATCTGAACGGTCTTCAGTACTGGCACTGAACGACATCAGTTCTGACTGACGACCGTTCAGATGCGACGAAAACGTAAAGCAATCGCATCAACGAAACTCAGAAACACAACAAATGCATTCTATTAACAAGTTACTAGTTAGATATATTTTTTACATATACTGCTAATATTTTTTAGTTATTTCGTTATTAAATATTGTAACGATTAAATATTCCATATAAATATTCAAAATATATAGAACATTCGAAGATTGGGCCGCCTGTGGATGTTGCAATAATTACAATGTCGTAGTCTGAACTGTTTGACAACATGAAAATAAATTAACACATACAGTGTGTCATTTTCAGTGTTTCTTAGAAAAAGAAGGCTAAACAGCAGGGGGTTAAATTTAACAGGTTAAAAAGCTTAAACGTTGTCGTTGGAAGTTTCTAAGAGATATTTTGCAGATGTTTTTAGCAAAATTGACTTGATGGTAGCACTGTCCTCACGATAGTAAATTCTAGTTTATGAATACTATCTGTGAGAAATTTTACATCCAGAAAGTCAGTTTTAATTAAAATATTATCCACTCACAGCAACTGTTTCATTTCACATAACAAATGTAGCGTTTTTGACAGAAAAGCAAATCGGAATTATAGTTTCAGCATGCAAGCAACAAATTAACTTGTATGCTTTCCTGCTTTAGATTTAAATAATGGATTTATTGGAAATCAATGATCTGCGACTGCGCACAGGAATTGGTTTCAGTCAGCACGAAGTAGGCAAACTTCAAGAAATTGTTGTCACTATTCAACTCAAGATTTCAAGAAAAGCTGGTAAATCTGATTGCGTCGAAGATTGCTTAAACAATAGAACTTTGACAAAAGATATTATTTCTCTTGTTGAAAATAAGAAATACAATCTTATTGAAGCAATAGCCGAAGATATCGCTCGTGTTTGTGTTCAGAAACACGGCGCTCCCTGGGCGAAAGTGAAAGTACAGAAGCCAAATGCTTTAAGATTCGCGGAATATTCTGCAGTTAGCGTTGAAAGATGTTCAGAAGATTACAAATGGGAAAACGTGCATTTACTTATTGGTTCTAACATCTCTCCTGAAGAAAATATTGCCAAAGTAATTGCATTGCTAAAAGAAAAACTTGAAGGGCTCAAACTTTCCAGAGCATTCCGAACACCACCAGTTGGTTACGGTTACGAAGAACAAGATGACTTTATCAATATGGCTGTTCTTGGGAAAACTAACCACGATCCAGTATCGTAAGTTCACTGAACGATTTAGATTCTTCTAACAACGTAGCAACCTAAAATGATCGTTGTTTGTGATACCTGCGACTCATTCCTTTGTTCAATTTTGTATTTGTTTCATTGTTCTCATAAACCAATCAAAAAACTTGTTCATTAGTCGATTTCACAAAACTTTTTCCCAAATGTTTCAAACTTCGTTCTGCCGCAAGTTCAACATTTCGTTGCGAAGTTCAGAATTTCATTTTGAAATCACGAGGCGGTTAATTCTAAACAAAGCGTCTGATTAGTCTGCCTATCCTAGAAATCAGTTTCTCGGTCATTAATGGTCATGTCTCAACACTCTTCGGCCTTCGCGCCCTCGCTAGACTCCTTGTGTGTTCCTCCTTGAAATTTCATGTAAGAATTTTAAAACGACAATGAGGCTCTGCGGAGGAGGTTACACGTTATAGAAGCTTATGCAAGGAAGTCGACAACGCGAAGACGACGACCATGAATACAATGACATTAACTAACCGTATAGCACAAAACCGATGAATAATTAAAAGTCTAGCAGGGGTTTTAGACGTCGCCCAAGGCCGTCCAAAGCTCTACCGACAACGGTAAAATACATGTTTTCACGTCTCGTACAGTAGTTTTTTCTAACAGAGGTTATCAAAATTGCTATGAAGGATAAAGCTCTGTGTTACGCTTTCGAAACTGTTTTATATTCATACGAAAATAAATACAAGGAACGATTTCCATACAACTGTTTATTTCAAACACTTTTGTTTAGTCGTCGTCCTGACGTCGCCGTCTTACATCTGTAAGCTCGCTATTATATTTGTTCAGTATTTCCAGGGAACCCACGTTGTTTAAGTCAAGCGCTTACAACGTTTTAAATATTAAATTAACCTTTTTATTCTGTATTTTCAAAATCTCCCCTTAAATCCTTATTGAAGGTTAAAGAAGATTCTTCGCAAGCTTGAAACGCAACTAGGAAGTGTTCCGGGAAATAAAAACGTTCCCAGAACAATCGACATCGACATTGCATTGTGGGGTGAGAACACGATACAGTTCAAAATGACATCAGAAGATATCTCGTATGTTATCCCTGATCCTGATATACTCAGCCTAGCTCACGTGATTATACCACTTGCTGATCTCACTCCAGATTTTATGCATCCAGTGGAGAAGAAATCTTTAAGCTCAATAGCAGTGGAACTTTGTGGCAAAAATTTCACGTCGTATTTTCCGATCGTCGATATATATGACGCAAACAACAAAGAATTAACAAACGGCGATTTTTCTGCGTTCGCGGATAGCCTTTCTGTGCTGCTCTAGTTCCAAACTTACTGTCGTCTGCTGCCCTGGATTGTTGTCCTTTATTCTTTTTTTCGTCCTTTATCATGTCCACCGTTAGTCTGCGAACCCAGACGTCATTTCCGACGCTTATGCTTCCCTTGGAAATAACGTCTGCGGAAACGAGCTGGAATTCGATTTCCGTGACGTATGTCTATTGTCTGTGTTAGCCAATTAAAACGTCTGTTACAGCGAGAGAACGCTTGGAAGTGCGCGAACGCGTGTAAACGCGTGTAGGACCACACGAACGGAGCCGCGTTTTTTTATTATAAAAATATAAATTAATATACTTGTAATTTTATTCTGAAAATATGGATGAAACTTGGAAAAAGTATACCCAGAATACAAAGTTCTACTGTATCAATGACAATGTGTATTAAAGAAGACACCTCTCAGTTGGAAAATATGATGTGTCTTTTGGAAAATATAATTATTTTAGAGTTATTTGAATATATTGAATATTTTCAACTTCAATACTGGGCGACGCCGAAGGGATTGTCTATACGTATGTCGACCATGAAAAAGTCGCATAGGATGTTATCAATAAAAATATGGTGAGGAAAATTACTATGATATATCATACTAGACTTTCAAAGTGTTGTTCTCGGTCCAACAGCAAGACTATAAACTTCCACAGCTCGTTCGACAGATTGTGATTTGAACTGGTCTGCGAAGAATATAATTTTCTACGCAATTCATTTTATACATTATTGCGTTATTAAAATACTGTTTACGGCCGCCAAAATAATGTATAGGACACTTTGTTTATTTCTATACCGCTCTGCAGCAAGATTATACGGCAACAATCAATATTAAATTGCATGCATTCATTGCATTGGGAACAGCCTGGTCGTGAACTTGTTGTAAAACCTGTCACAGTAGCGAAACTATTCGCAAATATATACAGTTTAAACGTTTTGATTGTTCAAATTCACTTTATAGTTAATATATGTACGCACATTAGCATGCAGTGTGTTTTCTAAGTAAGTAGTTTGTGTTTGTATTTACATATATACTGTACAGAGTGTGGAATTGACAGACATCAATTTAATGGTTAGTACTATATATTATACTAGCAGTTTCATATTATATATAGTAGCAGTAGTACTATATATATTAATATTATACCTCAAATTCAAATTGTCCAATCAGGAAGCTTAGTTTGTGCCACGTGAGCATAAAATTAATCGCGATATCACGCCTTACGTCATCAATTAGCGAGCCTGCGTTCCTTTTGACAATGTTCCACCCCATGTTCCCCGGGGAACATGGAGTAGAACATTATTCGCGTATAGATCACGCGGGACAACACGCATGACAACAAGATGGCCGACAAAACATATAAAATAGTATTAAAGGACATTGGCAACGAAAATTTTTATTGGCTATTTCAATCCTACTTGACAACCGAACTATGAAAATATTATCATTTCCTTCTTGAACGTTTTAGTCTACGAGTAAAATGCATGCAAACTTTGTGTTTCGGCCAGTTTCGCCGCCATCTTGGAAAATATTTTTGAAAAATTATCTCGAAGATCAATGAACTTTGTGACGTCATTGGCTGGGTAGCACCAAAACTACAAGAGAAAATTCTATTGCGTGCGTGTTATGTTAGCTAAAAATATGTCGTTTTGAGCGTTATACTGGCCAACACTCTTCGCAATCAAACAAGAGAAGTCTACACTATCAGATAAAAACATATCGAGCGACTGGGAAAGCAAGAAATGGCGCAATTTACAATGCAGGTAATTGATCATAAAATGTTGCATTAGTATTTGCCTTGTTACACTCGAATTTCTGCGCTTATTTAACACGGAGTAGGATATATACTATGAGAAATAGTGTTACAAACAAATTACATACTTGGTAAAACTTTTCTGCCTTTTGTTTTGTCTCAAAATGCACTACGCGTGGTAATACACGGTATTGTTTATAGTAATGAGATTGTGAGTTCAGATAATGTATTTTGTGGCATAAATTAGCATACGCGCTTATTTTCAAAATGGCGGACAACTGTTCAAATTTTCTCAAATTCAATCAAATTTTCTCAGCAACTAAACGCGACAAACCGGCCAAAATATGAAATTAAATATTCCGTAAGTATACCTAATAGATATAAGTAATAAAAATTTTGGTTGCCAATGTCCTTTAATGAGTGATGAATAATTCAATTTTAAACCTAAAACCTGGGGCTTTTTCAAATCTGAAATTGAGATTGATGTCGGTACTGCAGCGTCACATTATTTCACCGTATTAACTAGCTAGTTCTATTTGGCACTTTCTACATTCAATGCCTTTCAAGTTTCAAACAAATTACAATTCAGTAACACTTTGTCATCATCTGGTTATTAAAAATAGTTTTCAAAATATTCCCTTTAAAAACTTTGTGAAGAATCGTTCGAAAACGCAAGCGCAGCCAAGCGCAGAAGTAAATACAAAGCGATAATGTAAATCAGCAAATATAAATATTAACAACGAGCAACTTTGGTCCTGGTATTACAAATGTGCGAGTACAAATGTACATTCTAGAATAAACTAATAAAGAAAAATACAGAAAAGTTTATTTACTTTTATATGGTCACGAAGAAGCATCTTTTGCTGAAAGTATATTGTTATTGCAAGTACCAAGGCCTAAGTGAGAATAAAAACAATAAATTTATCGCTTCCGCGGTAGCAAGCAATGCATAAAACCTAAACTTTAGCGGCAATTTATCAGCCTGATGAGCTCCGTTTTCTGTGCGAAGGACTGCATGCAAAAGATCAATGACAGTACACTGTTCTGGATAAAATAATGGCAATGTGCAGGAGCACAATGCCGATTTAATGATTAACACAAAAATAACAAATTACAGATAAATGTTACAAATTTAGTATTCATGCATAGCACAGAAAAGGTGGGGTGTTAAAAAACGCCACAAGCCGACAATAAGGAGGCACCCCACCCCATCAGGCAGAGAAATCGCCGCCAGAGCCGATAGACTAAATTCAGGGGCGTAGCATGACCTTTTTAATCAAACATCTAAGTTTTACCGACCCACGCGCCACCATGGTTGGCGCCGAGCGGAAAAATTTTGAAAATATGGAGTCTCTAGATCGTTGGAAATGGCATTTTCAGAGCCTTCTGTAGCTTATACACACAAGGTTTGGTAGCTTTTATTTATATCAAACAAAACCATATTGTTGAAGTTGTGTTATTTTCGAAATCCGTGAGAATCCGTCAGATATTAACAAGCTGTGAGTGTGAGCTCACCGTGAGGTTTTAGTAGAATCCGTGACCGCCCCTTATACGCTACATATAACATATACCATAACAGCTATACAGCAATTGACAAATAAATATTTCGGCGCGCGTTTAATTTAATGACACTTACCGTGACTTTAGTCAGCCGTCTAGAAATAACGTAGAACCAGAAACGTAGCAAACGCTTTATTAATTGGAATAATTGTTGTCTTTGTTACTTCGCGATAAGTCATTTTACCCAATGGCATTTATCTTGTTGTTTATTGTAATGTACAGACTTGAAAAATTGGCGAAACATTTTACGAGCACCGCGTGTCAATAACAAGTATATGAATATAATCTTTAATTCTTTTGCGTATCATTGTATCAAGGTCAAAAGTTCGCGCACAGTTGAACATGTCCAATCAGAACCGACTGTTTTCGCAGCTCTTGCAAGTGTAATACAATAGGAAATTAGGGGCTCCAATGCTTATGCGTAGATATTTAATATAAGTGTTTTAATACTGAAGAATTACGTACATTTTGCATAACTTTATTGGAGAACAAAGCACAACATTAATTTCATTTTTTTTATTATTAAAAGCCATTTACCGAGGAGCAAAATTCCACTTTAACCGATTTGTTTTACCGACCGCTGTCATGGCTCTTGCCATTACCGAATAACTTCGCGTTTTACAGACTACCTCACTGGGGTACCCCCCACCCCCACCCCCCCGCACGCTACGCCCCTGACTAAATTGATATAAATCGGGAAAGCAAGACAAACGGCCACTCATGACATCCAAAATAATCAGCGAAGTCGCATAAGAATGTAACCTAAAATACCACTACTGAACGTATAAATTTAATAATAGACGTATGGCACTGACAGTAAATTAGAACTCTGAAGCCGACCATGAACCTAGCCCCTGCATCAGCACACGGATGGGCAACAAGGTACATTATAAAAACTACACAAGCTGAAACCATGAAACTTTAACAAAGCCTCGCCAGCCTAGCCCCTGCATCAGCTAGACGAGTGTTATCATGCGTTAAATGTGCTGTTCATTAACGAGACATATATTTGTAGCCTACTACTAACCGTTTGCCTCACAAATACAAGAATGCAGCCACCGTCAGTCGCAGTTAAGACGAAGCCGAACTTAAGCTTGGTATGTGAATATACTTGAGGAATGCATCGGATCGCCAGCGCCCCATAGCACGAATTTGGGCATCAGAAAAACCCACTCTGCCGCAAAAGTGGCTGCGCCAATACGGAAACTGTGGCCTTTATACGTCATGGTATCAAGACCACAGCCGCGAAAAAGCATTGATAAAAACTTAGTAAATAACGTGCGAGGCACGGCGGAACCCGAAGGCATCCTGAACAGCGGACCATCGGTTAAGCCTCGAACTGATAAATACTCTAATAAGTTCTGAACAGGGCATATGTCAGAACGCCGAGACAATGTCAGTACAACAGGGCGCTGGTTATAAGAATGTTTGAAATCGTGAAAAGTAATCTTAAGGCCCGCGATGAAACCCGAGGGTTCTACCATCTTAACAACCTGGTCTATATGGAGAACTGATGGAGAACGAGAGCAAACGGTAATTTCGCCAATGCGCAGAAACGCAAAAAATGCAGTAGAGCACATAGTCGTAAAGAGATGCGTCTCGTAAGCACTAGAACACAGCGCGGGAACCTGCCTCAGAATATTCCGAAGAATAGACAAAGTAATAGGCAATCGAGTATCAATTTGCGCTCCTAACTTTTTATAGCCTTTCAGCATTTCTAACACCCAAAAAACCTTCGTGGGGTCTGGGTACCCGGCCAGGCGATGGCTATAGCCAAGAGCAGATACGTATGTGAGGGCTGTAGATGATGCATACTGATTTTGAAACATGTAGGCGATAAATAAACTTAAATCCGTAGGTGTAAGCGGAAGTGAAACCACTGCTGAATGCATCATCTGGTGGGAAAACCGTTCGTATAATTGCCAAGCTCGACGGTACGTTGGGACTGATGATGGCTGCAAACTCGCTCGTAGCAGAGTAGAACTTATATCTGCCAACTGTGTGGAAGAAGCTGGGCGGGAATCACCGAGGGATAAATCTGCACGCCCGCCGGCGCCAGCTCGCGGAATTTCGAAACCTGTAAACGTGACAAAGCATCAGCCAAAGTATTTTTGGCACCTGGAACATGCTTAGCACGAAATAAAATGTTAAATTTCAAGCAAGCTAGAACCAGCCGACGGACAAATATCATGACAGTGGGATCCCGTGAAGTAGTCTTATTTATGATCTCGACCAATGCTGCATTGTCCGTGTAAAATAGTATGCGGTGGTTTCGCATGAGATGACCCCATAAGTGAACACTGAGAACAATTGGAAAAAACTCTAAAACAACAATGTTGAGCTTTTTCCATTCCTCAGGCCAAGGCCCATAAAACCAAAGGTATGCCAAATATAGCCCCAAAGCCATAACCCACAGCGGCATCAGTATACAAATTCAAAAGGTTGGAAGGGAGCCAATCATCGGAAAGAAAAAACGACCGGCCATTGAAATCATCCAGAAAGGATTTCCAAAGGCCTAAATTTGCTTTAACTGACCTTGTTAGACGAATACGATAAAAGGGGGCATTAACACCTTTAGTTAAATCAATGAGACGCCGCAGAAAAGCCCGACCCGGTGGTACGACAGTACAAGCGAAATTAAGCGGACCAATCAAAGATTGAACCTCTTTTAAGGTTGCCTTTCGACGGCAAAGAAATTTGGAAAGAATACTGCGCGTTTTCAATATTTTGTCAGCTGGTAAACGAGCCTCCATTGTATTCGTGTCTAACTCGATGCCAGCAAAAGTCAAAATTGTGGAAGGGCCGATCGTTTTCTCAGGAGCAATTGGCACCCCCAAATACTCGCACAGGGACAAAAAAACCCTCAAGGCAGTGCAACATTGGTCGTACGATGTGCCTGCCATTAGGTAGTCATCAAGGATATGAATGAGATGTGGAATGTTACACCGAGTTTTAGCAACCCACTCAAGAGCAGTGCTAAACATTTCGAATGTGCGGCAGGAAGATGCACACCCCATGGGCATGGCTTTATCATAATAATACTTTCCCTGCCACATGATACCTAACGGAGGGTAATCCGCTGGACGAATGGGAATAATGCGAAAAGCACTCTTTATGTCCGTTTTAGCTAAAAAACAGCCTCTACCTAATTTTTTTATAATGGCAATTGCATCATCCACACGACTATAAGAAACAGTAGTGTGTTCAGGCGAAATGCCATCATTGATGGACGCCCCTCGTGGAAAGGATAAGTGGTGAATAAGCCGAAACTCGCCTGGAACCTTCTTAGGCACAACCCCCAAAGGAGAAACACGGAAATTGAAAAAGGGGGGGTGGGAAAAAGGGCCTACAATGCGACCCGCCACAATTTCTTTCGCAAGTTTAGCACTGACAACTCCAGGGTTTTGATTTGCCGAAATTAAGTTTTTAGAACAAAAAGAGGTGTGACCACCTTCAAAGTGAAGAGGAAACCCATAGGTAAAACCCTCAAACAACATTAAAACAACTTTGACAACATATCCTTGTAACAAAGGCAAAAGGCGATCAATTTTTATTGGGGTTGGAAGTGCGCACACCCGCTGCTGGTTTTGTAATGGTGGTTCTGCCTGAGGGACGAAAATTACAGCGTTTAGCGGAGTGTGCAGCTCCACACTTAAAACAGGTATGCTTGTAAGAACAACCTGTGCACTTAACCCCCTTGCGGAATGCACGGCAGAAACCAATTGGGACAAATGGACCCAACTGCGAGGTACGACCAGAAGGCTGTGCAATATTTGGCCGAGCTGGAGCAATATGTGCAAAACTCTGTGCACGAATCCACAACTCAAAATGAGTTGTGCCCCAAGGCATTTCATGTGCTCTTGTTTGTCGTAGTGATCGAAATTGAGTGTCATAAAATCTCCAATTCGCTCCTCGTGCAGCCAAATCTCGCACAACCTCCGCATATTTCATTAAATCGGGAGCCTCTTGAGGAAATTTACTGGTGTAAACCCCAACAAAAATCTGGAAGGCTGATCTCCACGCATCAATACTGTAGATGGGTTTAATCTTAGAGGATGGCTCTAATGAAAGTGTTGGCACCGAACTTTCACTCTGTGCCAGTGAAAGCTGATATCTTGTTTCACCCACATAGGGGTTCAATAGTGAACCAAACTCAATAAACTCATTTGCGCAAATTTTAGTCTTTATTTTGGGACTGACCTGAGCATCAATTGGGATGGTAATAGAATTAATACCGAAACAACAGCGAAAAAAACATGTTCATTGAGAATATAAATTGTTCAGAAAAGTTTGCAACGAAAGACGAACGAATTTGCAGTCAACAAGCACTTACTATACTACCAAACATCTGCATAATATATCTGAGCTTTTCTGTGAGATTTACCGGTTCTAAACCATTTCTTTCACTTCGTCTTCGAGTTGTAAAACAAAAGTATTTCAAATTTTCTAGGCCAAGCGGTTTTTGGCCGAACAAATTGTCAAGACATTGTAACAGACGATAATTAATTATTGCTTCAGTTAATGGCTATTAGACTATATTATAAAACAATTATACCATTCGCTCTCCTCGTGTATGGCTATCAGCTCATATACGACTCGAGCTCATGGTATAATTGTTAAATATATAGCTTCTTTGTGTACTTATTATGTAGAACTAGAAAATAAATGCATGCAGAAACTCTCGCCTTGCTGACAGTTTAAACCATTGTATTTTCCGAACGTGAAGTATTTAAAGTAGTTGTCATGGTAACACGTAATTTTTTAAGACTAGAAGTTACTAGCGCAGGGAAAATGCTGCCTTACCCCCAAAGGAATGAAAGGCAGCATGCGCAATTTGCTAAATAAAGAGCTGTTTATATTATCCCAGTTTGCCAGGATGAGATATGAGGCTGGATGATTTCAATCAAGGACGCCGGAACAATATGAAGGGAAGGGGGGGGGGCAGATTTTCGTGAAAGGCACTTCTGAATTGATATATACTAAGAGATGTTTGCCAAACATCGGGAGTTGAACTTTGCCTAATCATGTTTTCTATTTATTGGATGATAGGGGTGTGAGGGGGTTCTCCGCCAGGCGATTGTGCTATTCTTGAAGCTCGATGACTGCATTTCTTGCGGTTTCTGAAGCAAATTCGTAAAATAATTGCACTAACATTTTTGACAATTCCCTATTTCGCCAAGGCAATCCTTTAAATTGAAAGGGCTCCTCTGCCCCCCTTGCCCCTCCTGGTAAAGGACAACGGGGGCGGCTGCAACAAAAGGTTGTTCAAGCAGCAATAACTGCAAGATCTTCTCTACTGTACAACATTAGAGTTCTGTTAACCACCATTTGAACTTTCGTTTAGCCCATTTACTTATTTCAATACACCAAAATCGTTCCACCTTCCATCATGTAAACAGCCCCTAAGAAGCCTGTTCAGGATGTAGGAAGTGTAATTTAAATTAATACCAAACACCTTGCCACAGGGTCAAAGGTCAGCTAAATATTCTAATTCTACTTCCTTGGCATGGGCCCTATATGAATACCTTCAATGCCTGTAACTTCTTGCTTTTGTATGTATAATTATAATTCTGTCAGTGGTGCATGAAGCTTGCCGATAGCAACTGGTTATACTGTGCAAGTTTTTAATGATTTGCATTGCAGGTTTATTAGCATATAGCATGAGTGAGCATGACCAGTTGCCATGGCTAGCTTGCCATTGATACCGTACAATACCATATGTATAAACAATAATAATACTTGAATAAATCATTGGACATGTAGAATTTAATAACAATTTCATATTTAGAAATACTAAATTAGTTTTTGTCCCAATTATCATTTTAATGGCACCTTCAAGGCTACCCCTATCACAGAACAACTGAACATTCTGCTGACGGGGAGACAAAACCTATTTGTTGACATTTTTGTATGATACGCCAGCTTCAGATGACACCATTCATTTGTAATGACTAACATGACGAGCCGCACGTTTTGAAAACCAGCGGGATTTGCAAACTGAGTTTGCATTTTTCAGGAAGCGGGTGCAGCTTACCCACCAACAATTAACGCTATGCGATGTCATCAATCCAGGAGAAACTGCTCAAACACAGTGTGAGATCAAACATGTAATAAGTTTAATTTCAGTCCGAATATTAACCTACATATGTCATATGATATTTTAGATACAATTTAGTACAAATAAATGGCTTGATTGTTGACAGAGCTAACACTACAGGATACCGCTATAGATACCGCTCCAGGTGTAGCTAATTCACAATGCTATTTTGGCTTAGATGCGCCAGAAGATGCTTCTGGTTTAGATGCGCAATGAGTTCTTTAGGTATATGGTATTAATATCTCCTTATTAGTTTGTTTTCCCTTACGGATTGCAATAGGCCTACATTGGAAAAAGGTCGCGCAAGGAGCGAAAAATAGATTATATAATTATACAAGAAAATTTATTTTGAAAGGCTATATATTTGCGTTACGTATTTTGCTCCATAATTTTCAAGGGATAATTGTAATACAGACTCTCAATAGCCTCCACTGGTTAACACAGACTCCTATTTAGCTTCGACTGGTTAAGAAAAGATGGAGCATCTTCATAACCTGCCAGCAAAAGATGGCACATCTTTCTGGCACAGGAGTTTCCACTAAAAGGACTCTTAATTATTCCGGCAAAGGCAAAGCCAACTAGGCTATATTTTGCGTTGCGCCGTGTTTTATAGTATACTATGTACTGTACTGTATACAAGGAATAACACAGACTCCTATTTAGCTTCCACTGGTTAAGAAAAGATGGAGCATCTTCATAACCTGCCAGCAAAAGATGGCACATCTTTCTGGCACAGGAGTTTCCACTAAACTGAGGACTCTTAATTATTCCGGCAGAGGCAAAGGCTATATATTTTGCGTTGCGCCATGTTTTATAGTATATAATATGTACCGTATACAAGGAATAACACAGACTCCTATTCAGCTCCCACTGGTTAAGAAAAGATAGAGCATCTTCATAACCTGCCAGCAAAAGATGGCACATCTTTCTGGCACAGGAGTTTCCACTAAAAGGACCTGCTGGTATTCCTGCTGAGGCAAAGGCTATATTTTGCGTTGCGCCGTGATTTATAGTAGGATATGTACTGCATGCAGAGAAAAATACAGACTCCTATTTATAGCTTTCACTGCTTAAGAAAAGATGGAACATCTTCATAACCTGTTTTTTAAGTTTAGATATAATGAGAACCATATTGGTGTCCTAGTAATAATTTTATGCCTCAATAATCCCTAAACGTTAGATCAAAAAGTGCCGTGTGAAATATGATAGTGTGATGGCCTCGTACGTGTTGTTGGCACAATGTATGCCTGTGAAAATTATGTTGTATTTGATGAAACTGAGGATAAAAGATAAAAAAACGACTTGTATTTGTATAAATGTGAACCTAAGAAATATAAGTAGCCTACAGGTGTAGATTTATGAAACACAAAACTGGAGATGCATGCATGTGTAAAATTGTAAAGGTAAAATATATCCTGTGGTGTAAAATATATATTTGATCAGACCCAGAGCTAGAGTATGATCGCGCTGTACTAAAAAGCTTGTACTGGAGGCATGTAAAATATATAGAGCGAGAGAAAGAGATAGTCATGTTTGTAAAATTCAATATCCCTATACGCGGCGTTTCGTCCTTCATGGTCTCATGGACTCGTCAGCATGGAGTTGAGGTTGGCACATGTGTAAGAAGGATAGAATACAGAAACCGATTTGGATTACAGAGTCAATAAGCATAAAAATAGCAATATATGTGTATGACTATTGTAAAATAAATGTAAATTAGTAAAAAGTGTCTTACCAAATTCGCTGATATTTTTGTCAACCAACACGTTGGGCCATGGCTTATAGCCTTTATATAGAGCGTCTTTCGTTACGACAGATAAAGGCATACCAGTAGGCATACCAGTTTTTTAGAGTATGAAGCTTGTCTGAGTAAACGCGTTTGTACGCCATGATTGCTTGACATGCTGTTCGCTTCAGATGATTTGGCGCAATTGAATTTGGCGCCCAAAATTTTGTAAACTTATATTCTGAAGTTCTAACATGCAGTAATTGGTGATGACAACTTGACAAGTCGCTTCATAAACTAGATTATTTAATATTTTTCAATGATTAAACTACATCTCATTACTTGGCATTAAATTACATGCAAAGGAAAATAATCCAGGCTATTAATTGGAAACAAATGTCAACACCTTTCACACTTTTCCTATTAATGCTGCGTTAAGCAACACCTAAAAGTTAATCCTGTTTAAACCCGTGCGGCTCGTCATGTTATACTCAGTCAGAACTGCAAAACTATATAATAATAAAGAAATAGTGAGCGTTCTCAAAAAATATAGTATACCCTGAAATATAGTGACACATGAATATCATACTGTGCTAACAATGGACATATCTCGGAGGTATATTTTGACAGACCACCATACCTTACAAAAGTTGGTTGACAACTTGACATATTATTACATTTTAAAGATGCGGTACAATCTGTACGTAAACAAAGACTTTGTTTTACATTTTGGTATTCAAAATATAGAATTTTATTTGGCAACTTATATTTTCATGATTCTAGAGTATAATAAATTATCAAGGACTGTTTGGTATACCGATGTACCGAAAATATCGGTATTAAACCAATAACGGTATATCGATACCGGATATTCCGCCATATACCGATATATAGAAATTTCCGATATACCGGAATTTTTCGGTATACCGTATTACTTTTACCAACTATATGGCAAAACCATAACCTTTATTTTACTACTGAATGGCAATTCAAAGAACTTTCTACTGAAATGATTTAGATTTCGAAATAGCTTCAAAATTATCGTTTTCCTTTTTAGAATTACTCAAAATTTCCTTCAAATTCCCATTAAAGAATTTTCCTTTATAATTATCAAAGGAAAACCGGTATACTGATAATATCTGGATAATTTTTTCGGTATACCGATACCGGAAATTTCTCATACCGAACATTCCTAGACGCAACAATCAAGCTTTGTAAGAACATAAAATAAAATATAAACACAAATAAACTGTTTGTAACTATGTAAAATAAAAAGAGGGCTCCTGAGTTTGCATGCGCAGATCGGACTGTACCACATCTTTAATATGTGCAGACAACAATCCTCATAGCCATGTATTTATTTAGTATGTATGACTATGTTTTAATGTTTTGGGCTAGTATAGCAAGGTATAAAAGCTGAGTCAAAAACAGGGTCAGAGAGACATTTCTCATTAGTGTACGAAAATATGACAAAAAATTGGAAAATATATCTACTGTAAATACAGCTTTTAAACATTGTTATTTCATGTCAATTTTGAAATGGCAAGCTGATTTTATCTCGTATTAAGGTTTATATTATAGATTCCTGTACATACGAAGTACCAAACAAAAACATACTAGGCTTTCGCCTGGGCTTTCGCACACGTTTTACAAACGTAACAGTCGAAATTCGCTGTTTTGGCAGTCGAAATTCGCTGTAAAGGCTGTTTTGACACAAAGTGAACACACCTCGGAACACACAGAAGCTCGTGTCCACCCAAAAACGAAGCTTCCTTTCCATGCTAGTGCAAAAATTCACTATTTTACAATTTTTTTCTATAAATCTTTTCTGAATCTCTTGAAACCTCGAGGCGTAAGCCGACCGAACAATGCGAGAAATCGATAATATGTGAAAACCGAGCCCGACCGCGTTGCATGCCGGTATTGTCCTCACTCCTCCTCTGGGTTTACACTAAAAAATCAAATTAAGAACTGTATGGCATCCTGGCGGATGGGATTTTAGCTTGTCTCAATTTGGCGCCAATTTTCAGTTTTTGAAAGAAAATTTGGCTTATTTATCTCTTCTCTCCTTTTTCATTCTATGCATTTAAAAAAGGACTTGAATGTAGGGTCCCGAGAGTTCAGTATACCGTATATAAACAAACTGAGTCGGTGTCTTGTCATACTTAGTAATAAAATTAAATAGCTAACCATTTTAAGAATAGAAAGCACAAAATGCTCTCGATAACTACTTGATTTAAACAATGCAGAAATGGCAAATATAGTCTTATACTTTGATTTTCAATATAATTATTATAAATTCATGAACATGCATGCCTATGGATCTAACAAAATAAGAAATACGCTACGCTTCGGTACGATCACTACGATGCGACTGAAGTGCACGGAAAACGGCCTTAAAGGCACACTTCAGCCATTTGAATGATGGTTTTTAAGGCGCATTTCAGTCGCCCTTTTAATTGAAAAAACTAACTAGGAAAACCAATTAAGCATAACTCAAGATTAGCAAACTCAATGTTTTCAACATTTTAAAACATTTTTATTGTTAAAAGCATTGAGTTTACTGATCTTGAATTATGCATAGTTGATTTTCCTGGTTAGTCTTTTCAATTAAAAGGGCTGACTGAATGCGCCTTAAAAAACATCATTCAAAAGGCTGAACTGTGCTTTTAATTATGTTGAAACGAATTTAATTACAGGGAACTTAACTTCAAAGGTCATTAATATTTATGAAATAAAAAAACTTCGCCTTCCATGTCGTCCACATTAATATACTTTCAATATCTCATTTAAAGCTTGGCTATAGAGACTCGCAGCTCGCAAAATAGCCGACTTCATTTTGAGTTAATGGTGAAAATGTGTTTTGAAAAATGGGTGTTTAATTGCTGCACGAAATTTCAGACAATTTCCTTTTGTTTAAGCCCTTTAAAATTATTCACGCAAACTTACATTTTCCCCTAAAAAATCAGCCTTTTGCACGCTTAATATAAGCGTATGCCTAATTTGCATATGTCAGCAATATGCAAATTAGGTAAAGGCATTAATTAAGCATTCGAAAGGCTGATTTTTAAGGGGAAAATGAATAGTTAAAGGGCTTAAACCAAAGCAAATCGTCTGAAATTTTGTACAGTAATTAAAAACCCGACAAATGTGCCATCCATTAACAAAATATGATTAAAGCTCTTAGATTTCGTGGGCAAGCCATTTTTAGTTTGTTGGAAAAGAAACACTACCTGGTTTACACAATGCTGGTCGGGGAGGGTCGGTCGCTTGTTGTCTGACGATATATAACAATGATTTATGTTGACCATATAAGTCATCGACTATGGTTATTAATTAAATTCAGAACTTACTTTTCTGTGATATTTTTAGACTCAATGACGCGCCTATATTTTAAGATGCTTAGCCCACTTCGTTTGAACCAAATTCGTTCTGGCATTTCTCAACACCTGCGTCAGGGAATGTTGCCTCAAATTAACATCTGACTAGGGCACCTTAGACCTTATCCTGAAATGACATAAAAATATGTGTATGTTTGTTTCAGATAAAAGACTTTAGTGATAAAGTGGACTTCTACATAATGACGTGTGTTACATTTTTCAAGAGTACCCGTTCGGAAGTGCAATGTAATGGTGCGATATTTTTAGGTAAGTAATTACTTTTCCCTACCTTGTACATGGTTGCGAAGGAGATGTGCTATATAGTCATGTATTATATATTTTCACTAATAAATCCCCGCAATTTCATATCAAGTGTGAATATCTACAGTATACATTAAAAAATCTGATAAATGATGTTAGTTTACATAAACTTAGACCCCGTTTACACGGTACCGGACGAATTTGGGACCGGTCTGAAATTCGTCCTTTTTGGCCTGTTTACACGCAAATTCGTCCTGTCACGGTGGCCGTAAGAGACACGAAATTCGGCAAGGGTCGACTAACTTTCTGTCGTTAGTTCTGAATATCACGAAACTTCCTCACAGGATGGAACTTGACATTCCTAAAAATCGTATGTTTTTTGTTTTTCGATATTGTTACATTTTGGCGGGAAAATGAAGCTCCAACTTTGGCGCCAAAAAATTAAATTTGAGTTAAGAACATGCTAGTCACTTTTTTGAAGAGATTGTACTGTAAGGATCTCAAAACTGTAAAAACATTGAACATACGCCAAAGCAATGCAGAGATATGGTGCTTAAAAATCTGAAAAATCCGCCATTTTGTTACTAAAAATATATTTTTTTCGAAATTCGAATTGCCATATCTTCGGACTGCCTTGTTGTATGTTCAATGTTTTTGCAGTTTTGAGATCCTTATGAGACAATCTCTTCAAAAAATTTACTGGCATGTTCTTGGCTGCTGTTTATTTGTTTGGCGCCAAAGTTGGAACGTCATTTTCCCGCCAAAATGTAACAATATCGAAAAACAAAAACATAGGATTTTCAGGAACAGGAGGGGGTCTCAAATTCGTCCGGTTCCATGGTTCTCGTGTGTTTACCCAGCTGAAACGGACGAATTTTAGTCCGGTTCCAAATTCGTCCGGTACCGCGTGTAAACGGGATCTTGTGTACAGACTATATTATGCTGTGATACAGTCTGAAAATTCGTGACACTGCTTGTCGACCCAAGCTGCACTTCCCGGATCTGGGCAATTGATTCTGATTGATTAAATCCGTAGATTCTGATTAGCTGAGTTCAAACGTCAACAAAGTTCTGACTTTTCTGGCTGACGTAAACAAACCACATCACGCTCAGTTTTCACTCGTCGTTGTATTTCATTTGTTTAATTGGATATCATATTAATCTGCAATACATTAGAAACACTTTTGCATCGGAAATTTAGTAGTTTGAAGCATAGACAGACTGAAGTAAAATGTATAATGAACATCAATTATCAAGAAAATACTATTTCGATTTGGAAAATCAAAGTCCGACGGTCGTTGATATTCGTGGGCTTCGGTGGCGAAGTGGTTAGCGCACTTGCCTTTCACCTCTTAAGGCCGCAGGTTCGAATCTCAATGAGGACTTCTCATTGTGACTGGAACCCAGTCCTAATGTGAAAAGAGTAAGTCAACGCTCTGCCGAAAGTCGTGGGTTTTCTCCGGGCACTCCGTGTTTCCTCCCACAGGGAAAGTTGACAGGGTGGGTTAGGCACATAACTATGTAAATGCACGACCACATCAGCTATGTTGCGAATTTAATCGTGTTGAAATAAATGCTACAACAACAACAACAACATCGTCTCATGCAAGCCAATCAGAATCTTTTAAGTTGAGTCGTGACCAATCAGGATCAACTACCTAGATCTGTGTCGCGCAGCTGAGGGTCGACAAGCAATGCCACGAATTTCCACAGACTGTATTACACCATAATGCAGGCCGTATATAGGGGACGTAAACCTTATAGCTTTGATTTTCTCTGCGTAGGCGATGTTGATTTTCAAAATCACCTCGCCATTGAACTCATAAGATGGCTCGTTTTTTACTGTCGTTCCAATCGAAGTGTTCCTCAAATATTGATTCAATACATTACCTCAGGTTGACCAATTCGTTTCATCAAGTTCCTCGAGATATTCATACACTTCCTGTGAAAGAGCCAATTCCAAGTATTTGATCATTTCTGGTCACTTCCTTTCTATTTATGGTTAGTTGCACAAACAACAAAGGTGATTGGTGCATTCAAACTATTCAACAGGAAGTTTACAATTATACTAGGAAGTCTATGTGAATATCTCGGGGAACTTGATGTAATTAATTGGTCAGCCCGAGGTAATGTATTGAATCAATATTTGAGGAACACTTCAATTGCAACGACAGTAAGGTATTTAGAACACTCGCAGTCCGTGCTCTATCAGATATAAAACACTCGGCTGTTGCCTCGTGTTTAATGTCCGAGTTTGTTTTCTTTAGGATTTCTTCTTGGAAACCTTCCTGAAAATAAGCGATTAACAATTTCAAAAGAATATGTGTGTGGAGGTGAGTCTTAAATTTGTTCCTTTTTGCATTGCATGAATTTTCTAATGTAAAGCAGCCGATTTTTACCCCAAGGGAAGATGGGCTTGTTGAAGTTTGTAATTGGCTAGTGTGTTCGTCGTTGCTTTGATATATCTTCGTTAAAATATACCCTTGAGTGTTTACAGGAATGACGAAACAAGCTACTTTGAGTACCCTAGTGGCTTTTATTCGGATTTAGACTAATTAACAGTTATTCTGCGAACTCGAGTCGATCCGAGTTATATACTGTATGAGTGAGTTGTATTCTATAGACAACTACTGAATCGACATGCAGGCTCATCTGTATGGCAATATTTTGACAGTTATACAATCACCCAAATTGCCCTAAACATGATAAACCGCTGCTGCTATTTTTTATAATACTTAACAAACATTGCTGAAAACTCGAATTTTTTTATATATTTAATGCTTTTTAGCCAAAACAAGTACTTATTGATTTTATATCTATAAATTGACTTTGTTTGTAGTTCAGTTTAATTTCTTCCCAAAAATTGTATTCTGTTCATGTTTATATTTTCACTCTTTCGGCATCATTTAAATTTTTTTTAAACTAAACTAGTTTATTTTAATTAAAACTTTATTTACTAACCTGTAAACAATTGCTTGTGGTATTTTCATTATGTCTTTGTTCCTCTTAATACTACACTCTAAAAACACTCTGGTTAAATTCAACCAGGAATTGGGTTAATAATCCACCCAACACATTCTGGTTAAATTTAATCCATTTCCTGGTTAAAAATTATCAATTCAACAAAAATTTGGTACACTTTTTTGGACTTTTAACCAGGAAAATGGTTAATTTTTTTTAACCAGACTTGTGTAGGTGGATTTTTAACCCCGTACTGGTTGAATTAACCCAAATTTAACCAGAGTGTTTTTAGAGTGTATTAAAGTAGAATAACTTGCTGTTTTCTCGTTCAGAAAACTTGGGTAATTTTTAGCCGCCATATTGTTTTCCCTACTGGCAGGATATGAGCAGATATCCTGCTAGTGGAGAGCCAATCAAATTGCAGAATAGCTTATATATCCGGTAGTTGCCTATATAATTATTGTCACTGTTCTCACTGGAACTACATTATACGCCCTGCGGAAGACAAAAGGGGCCTCTGATTTTTATCTACCTGATTGTCTTTTCCCAGAAAAGGAACCATCTCTTCTCACCATAATAGATGGTAGATATGGTGTCGTTTCACCAATATGCCCGCCATTGTCTTCATTTATCTAGTCATCGATCATTGCAAACCCTCATTTAACATAACCACCCAATCCCTCCCCCTTATAAAATGGTTAGTGATCTTCGCGTTTTAGCACATTATAAACTATATTTACTGATTTATAAAATAATATTCTTGCAGCTCTCATCACGTTATTAAAAGATTCTTCAGCCAATGTCAGATGTAAAGCTGCCGAAGCTATGAGCTTATTGTACGACTACTAAAAGTAAGATCTTTCAATTTTATGGTCCTTTCTCATTCACGAAAACTGATTTCCTCAAAGTTTTGAGGTTAAACGCTATAAATTGATCGCGGTAAAATTTTGGAAGTGATTAAATTGGAATGTGTCTGTTACACGGACAAATTTCGCTAACGTTTGTTTGCTATGCCTAATTCACAATTTTGGACAGTTTACATGACTAGTTATAATTGTTACAGTGAACATAAAGCCATAAAACTAACATAAAGCCAGAATTATAATTACCTATAAAGCCATATAATATTAGAATTACCTATTTGAGAATATTAGAATGGCAGCATCACAAAAAACTGTGTTCAATAGGACTTTGTAAGCATGGGACATGGAACTGCATTAAATGTGATATATAACAATTATTGAATAAGGCTGAGCAGATAATTATCAACCCTAGATATTGAGGTTGATAATACAAGACTAAGGGCTTGATAATTCTTCGTATCTTGCGAATTCAATAATTGTTTTATTATTTGTTTAAAAGATGAAAAAGACGAAATAATGGCCACTTCTCCCATTTGCATAATTCTTTCCTTTTTTCTTTCATAAGTATACCTTAAGATGTTTCTCAAATATTTCTTGCCTGTTTTCTCTAATATTTATTATTTATATTTTAAAAGATTTTTCCCTTTAAACCTGCTAACATTGCCGAAGGCGGCGCCATATTGTTTTTTTGTCACCATTTGGACCGTAGGCTATTGTCAAACCACAATATCTGTATTTCGTTGTGACCTGTTTGTCATAAAATTGTTTAAATTATTTAAATTTGTCTTCAGTAAGTTGTTGCATCGATGCTACGTGATGTATTATATAACAGAATCTTAATTCCACAGCTAGCATGTAATCTAGCTGTATAATGAATTAACTATAAAGAATAGTTGTTTCAATTTGAACATGGTATCCCAAACTTACTACTGCACCCAAATAATAAAATATAATTTATACCATAATAGTTTATTTTGAAAAAATGTATTTCTATTAATAGTGAAACAAAATAATGAAGTGTATTGTCCATTTTTATATTGTGATACACTCTAAAACACCTTGTTAAAATTTTGCTAGTGATCTGGGAACCTGTTTGGTTAACTTAATATTCTTGGCTAAATTTCCCGGGGGTTTTATCCTACTTCCTATCATAGTCTGGTTATTGTAACCAGGAATGTGATTATATTTATTATTATACATTTAGTATGTATTCTCGTTTCTGATTGGTCAGAGAGCACCGAATAATTCTCAATATTCGGTACTTATTACGTAATTTCAGCTGCTGACGTGCTCAGCGTCCGATAACATTTTTTTTTTTTGGATCGAACTTGCATCCAAAAAAATTATTGGACGCTGTCGTGCCGAAGCCCCGGAGCGGCCAACAATTCAAACCCAAAAGCGTGCGAAAATAAAATAAAATAAACAAAATGGCTCACAGTAGATTTGCTTCGTTGGATGAAAACGACCTATTCAAAATTATTAGCAAATAGAGACAGTGACAGTACTAAGAAAGCCACAAAAGTTTGTTTTAATTAATGGTTGTGTGAAATTTTAGTGAAGTTGAAAATACTAAAAGAAATGTTCGTTTTCTACTTTATTTCAGTATTGTTGTAATATACTTAAAACATTAATAAACTTCGTTATTTCTTTGTGTTTTGAATTATTAATGTTCTCTGGCATTCAAACCGTTATTTCTTTTTCAGTACATCTGGGAGCGTCATTTAACCTTTTTATACGTTTCTGATGTCTTTAAATGTATAATAAAACAATTATTGAATTCGGCTTTCGCATGACATCAAGAATTATTCAAACCTCGGTCAATGTCATCCGCCTCCTCTTCGCTTCACGGATAACACTGACTTCGGTCTGAATAATTCCTGATATCATGCTCAGCCTCATCCAATAATTGTTTAATAAGGGCGTCCCAGATCAATTAACCAGACTACAGTATGTTAAGTGGAGAAATAACCAGGTTAATAGAAGGAATGAAAACTACTTGGAAAAAGCTCGTCGCTAATTGTGCTAAGATCCATTTCGGTCTGTACCCTAAAAGAAAAACATCACAGACTATTGCTAATAACTACGATAACTTTAGCCAGCGGTATTCTAATTCAGAGTACTTCGTGGAATATTTCTCGTTTCATTAAAAAAGAGCGAGGAGGGATTGCAGCATATATGTACTACTCATTAGTTAAAGTTTTCTACTTTAAAGCTGCTGTAAGACATGCATATTCTCCTTTCCCAAAGCATTCTCGTTTTGTTCCATTCCAACGACTTCGTTACCGTCCATTACGATTCGGATTCCTTGAAAAAATAGAATCATATAAACTGTAATTAAAAACATCAAATTTATTTATACTGTAGTTTGCAAAAAGATTTAAAATCCAGCCCATATTTCATTACTTTGCTAGAATAACGAAAAAGAGATACTAGGTTTAACAGTTTTATCAATCAGAGCCTGTCTAAAATTCTAATTTATTAAACATAAAGTTGGTAGAAAGAGAAGATATGTTATATCTTCGTCATAAAATCGAGCCGTTTCAATGAATGGCAGTAGAAAGAGCGGTCACGTGGTCAGACCTTAAAATATCGGTCGGTCACGGACATTGCCCGACCCATTCGTGAAATTGTCCGACGTAGAGAGGAAACCACCGGACATTCTGTCCGACCTAAGTGAAACTGAGATTTATTGTTTGTCCGACCCGAGTGAATTGGTGTCCGACCGAAATGTAGCTTTGTCCATCGTAAATCAAAATGTACCCTAGCCCAGGACTAGAGGCTTGTACGTTAAATGGAAAATCACAGTACCATTGTATGGAAGGTGATCTGGAGATATTGTTTTAACGTAGTCGAGCGCGGGATGGCGAGCGAAATGGGGAAGTGGAAAACAGGCTTAAGTTGTCAAAGTTTTTTAAAACTGCTGTTCTGGAAAGCAAGTTAATTTTGGCTTGAAAATAAGTATGAAAGAAACAAATTATTTAATATCTTCACAACAGTTACCGTACAGAATTAATACATTGTGCTGATATTCATTTATGTCATTCAGACTTATTTCCAAGTCAAAACTGAACTGAAGGTCATCGGACATATGTCCGACCCAAACTCAACGTCATCGGACCACAGGAGGCCCAGGCTCGATTTGCCCGCGCCCGCCTGTGCCTTCCTTATAACGAGGGAAGGACGGAGACATTGAGACCAAAATAGCCCAGACTTGGCATATGTCACACGAAACTATCCTCGATTTTTCG
>CACRXK020006123.1:0-26040 GCA_902702795.2 Paramuricea clavata
TGAAAAACGCTCTTTTTGTAGCACATCCTACATGTACATATCGGCAGCATTTTCCTTGCGATAGTAACTCCTAGTTTAAAATTATACTGCAAACATAAAACTAGAACTAGAAGTTACTATCGCAAGGAAAGTGCTGCCTCATCCCCAAGGGATTAATGGCAGAATGCACAATTTGCTGAATAAGAGGCTGTTTATATGATCCCGCTATTACGACGCACTAGTGGTCTGTAACATTCCAACTTTGCATTCAAGACGTGAACAACTGTGCCCGTCATTCTTTAAGAATAAAGTTGTCCCGGAGTCTAGTCTCGCTATCAGGTCTGGTAAAGATCGCTGCAATTCCTAATTAAGATCTACGTGCCCCAAAGAAACTTGCACCAATCAAATGCACAACAAACCAAAACTCTTTTATTCCGTCGTCTGTCGAACGTTTTAATAATTCTTAGTACCTAGCTAGGCTTCAGACTCTTATCAAAGTTTAACCGTTTTTAGTCGTAGGTTACATATCCATAATTAACAGATATGAGAATTTTTAATATTTTTATAATAATTATTCGTATTTTACATGTAATAGTTAAGCATACAGTTATGTTTATGGATGTATTTCAACCGTTTAAGGTTGTAAAATCCACATTTTAATAATAACAATAATTCTAACATTATTCTCATGATGTTTTTATATCATTATATCAAACTAAAACCACTCCCAAATACATAAAGAATACATAAAGGAAACTAAGTAAGTTATACTTTAAAATTTAAAGTAAATTTTTAATGCAAAATATAATAAAATTAAAAAATAAATAAATAACCAGACAGAGCCTGGGCCACCTGTGGTTTTATATGACAGGGCTCGAAATAATGTTTCCAACGTTCCCGATCATGGTGATCAGCAGTCATGATTTTCTGCTGATCAAATGAAAATCTGGCCGCAGGATAGGTTCTGTTTATATGTTCTGTTTATATGTTCTGTGATAATGCTGTAGTATTGCATGGTGTTCATAACAACATTAACTTACCATGCTTTTGAGACAATGATTCTTGCCGATCAAGATGATCGGCAACCTTGCTTCTCTGCAGATCAAAAGAAACTCCTGCCGACCATTAATCGTTGATCGGCCGTTATTTCGTGCCCTGATATGAATACCTTCAATGCTTACAACTTCTTGCTTTTGTATGTATAATTATAGTTCTGTCAGTGGTGAAGCTAGCCATAGCAACAGGTCATGCCATGCAAGTATTTAAGCTTCCCACTGAATACTGTACAATAATTATCATATATTTATATATAGTACATAAATGATAATACTTGAATGAATCATTAGACATGTAGAATTTAATAACAATTTCATGTATAGAAATACTATAATACAAAACTACCTCTATCACAGAACAACTGACATTTTTTTTAATACATCAGTTTCAGACGACACCATTCATTTGTAATGATTAAAATTGTACTCAGTCAGAACTTCAAAACTATATAATAAGAAAGAAATTGTGAGCATTATCGAAAAATATAGTATACCCTAAACAGAAGTGACACAGCTAGGTTAAAATATGAATATATTATGTAAGCCGGTAGGATTATTTCATACAGTTTAATAATGCTGACAATGGGTATCTCAGAGATATATCTTTACAGACTGCCATACCTTGTACAAAAGTCGGTTGACATGCTATTACATGTAACTGCTGGTGAGTTAATATGTGCAGACAACCATGGGCAGATTTACTGGGGGGGGCTAGTTGAGGTTATAACCCCTCTCTAACCCCAAGGTGTTATAAAGTGTTCAACCCCACCAACCCGTAGCTTCACCCCTCTCACTTAGTGCTGCTTGCACCCCACAAGAAAATATTTTGCCACCCTCCTTTTATAAAATGAAAATCCGCCCTTGCAGACAACAATATCCACACAGGATTGCATGCTATACTATAGTACGTATAGGGATAACTTTATATTTAAATATATTAAGCCTGATCATTAAGCCCTGCTACTCAACATTCCACGTTTGTTAAAACCTGCTGAAAGCACATTGCTATAAACATGTAGAATAAACACTAGAATAAACACTATAATTAAACTATCGCCTTTAGACATCACCACACAAACAAATAAACTAAAAGTAGATTTTGACTACTTGTATAAAGGCGATCAGTGCGATCAGTGCAGGAACAGCGTAAATTCTGAAATTTATTATATAAAATTCATGCTTAATCTAAATTCACGAAATCATAGTGTTCTAAATATAAATGCCTTCATGTATATAATATTACCAAAAGAAATAAAGCTATCCTTACCTGAATTATTGAAAATATTGTCCATGTTGTGCATCATGAAAATGTAAATAAGCTCGTACAGTGCATTTGTGCAAGACCAAAAAAGTTTGACCGCCCCCCTCGTTTAAAAAAACTTCTTGAATCCTTAGTTATTTCCCCGGAATTACGACATCTTTACCGACAGACACAAAATCGAGATCTCGACAATACATAGCTCGGGCAAAGAGACTGGACACAAGTAAACGCGATACTTCATGTTAAGAATAGTGTGCTGCCTTCGGCAGCAATAAATTTTACTTATCTCAAGATGTCTTTTAAATGTTTTCGTTTTATTTCCAACTTTAATTTCGTTTTTCGAACCAAAGACCATTTGTATTTTCAAAACAACAACAGTGAAAATAGCGGGAAATTTTCAGAACTTCGTATGTCACTAGCAGGGGTGAAATACGGAAAATACGCGCACCTTGCCCCGGATGTAGTGACGTATGAGTTCTACGAGTGTTTTAGTTTCCAGTAAAACACCATTGTTTTACTGGAACAAAACAAGTTACAAGTACAATAAAATGTTCACTAGACAGTTACTGGAAAAGTTCATTCATCAGCAATAAGACTCTGGTTGGCACTTTAACACGAATACATAAACATAAGCGACGACACAGCTGACACGACATCATCGGCATCTAGCAATACACGTTTTTCTCCCGCGATAGAGATCTTGTCCACCCTTCCTTCGGAGTCTTCGGTGAAAACCAAGAATGGTGACATTGGACAATGGGGAGCCTTCATTAAACTTTCCACATTTCCAGCAGTCTATAAAACACCAAAAATGCGATTAATATAGCATACTATTGAAATTTTACATACTGATTAAAATTAAAACTGAGCCCACACAGTGGCGGACACTAGGGACACCAATAATTTTCAAAAGCCTGTAAATAATAGCAATGACACGAAAACGTTTCAAGCACTGATACTTGTAGTTAAGAACGTCACTAATTTATTCACAACCTTTATCAGGACCCCCCCCCCCAAAAAAAAAAAATGTTAAATATATAATCAAGTACAGGAAATTGGATTTTATGTGCAGGTAAAATTCACCAAGTTTGGTTGCTTCGTCCTGCTTGTTTAGAACGATTATAAAACTGATAGAAAAAACAAAACTTTCACATTAAGCACCAGTCATATAGAGATAGCGAGACACCATCAAAAGAGGCTGTTATAGCCTTCATCTGAATGCTTAGTTTTTTGTATTATAGTACTTAGTTTTAAATTTTTTTGCATATATCTGTGAAGAAACAGGCATAATCATTCCCAGCTGACAATTTCAAGAAACACAGAAACAGGCAAAAACTGTTGAAAACATTGCACTTTTGCATTACTTGAACCAATGGCAAAAATGTTTCAGTTTTACACTGAAGTATTTGCCGGATAAAGTAAAATGCAAGGGATTCTTCAATTTACCTGGTAAAAGTAGTTAGTCGAATGTGAGTTTTTCTTTGTTTGCTTTTCTAACAGAAAAGGTAGCTCCGACAAGGCCACAACAATTTGTTTCATCTGAAGAAAAGAAAATTAGATTCCTTAATATTATAGTACTATTATATCATATTACTTTTTTTATTATTTTACTGTAAGCATACCGTAAACCTCCGAATACGCCCTGGGCTTATACAATTTCGTAAGCGTTTTTCGATGGACTTACACACTGAAATATTTTAACAAGTTTAAAAAATTCTGCCAAGCCTATTTTTTACATTGTGCATGAATAATCGTGTTTACCAAAAATTGGCTCGACACTCGACAGAACTTTTTAAACTTGTTAGAATATTCCATTCTACTTCTGGAAAACATAACATCTAGCAACAAAAGTGACATCATTTTTATGAATCATTTTTAATTCTAACAATATTGTTTTGCATAAGTCACACAATTCCTGTTTTGTAACAATATTGAAAATTAATTGGTCCAAATCATAAAGTTTCCAGATTTCAAGTAGGGAGCCACCTAACTGACAATGCATGCACAAACTGCATGCACAACAATATTAAGTGACACATATTATTTTACTTTCGCTAACAAACAATATATACAATCGAAATAAAAAAATTAATCTACACACAAATAGTCAAAACCCTTCTTACCATCAGTTAAGTTCTTCTCATCCTCCTCATCAGACTCTTCATCATTTAAACAAGCCACGACAAGCTCTTTCATCTGGGATACGTATATCCCTGTTTTTGGCAACCTTGAGGATTCTAGGAGCCAGGTCAAGGAGATTTGCCTTAATGGACTCCTGTACATTTTCCTCTGACAACAGACGTTGGTATTCATCCTTTAACTAAAATATAAAAATAAATACATTTAAATGAAATTAGAGCTGTGGAAGACTATTTCAATTTAGCTTTGTCTAACAAGTAGGGGTGCACTGGATAGTGCTTTTTGCTACATGTATCCGGCCTGAAACCAGATAGAAGAAAGGTGTTCATCATATTTTGATTTGAAATGACCGGAATGAGGCTGATAGTCCTTTAAAGAGTCTATTATTAATGGCAACATGCTTGAATGCAAAAGCCGATTGCCTAATCGCCAAACCTCAATTCTTCGTAAATCACGGAGTAGCAACACTTCCGAACTGCGTATAATTTAATATCGGGTACCAGGTCAGATATCTTGTATTATCTGGCCGGATACCGTATATTACATTTTTGCCACTATCTGGCCTCGTACTATATGCGGTGCACCCCTACTAACAGGTTCTGAACTTAGCTCTAACCTTTGCTTGTTTGTTGCATTGTTGAAATTGAAGCACTCAGAAGCTGGTTTCAAAACATGTGTTTTGAATTGGCTCCTTTTTAGTGTGAAGTTTCTTCGAAACTTCACAGTATTGTGATGAGTGGGGCGAAAATTCAAACGAATCAGTCAGTCAGTCATTCAGTAAGTCATTCATTCAGTAAGTCATTCATTCAGTCATACAGTAAACATTTCGGGGGTGTATACGATTTATGTTCGTAGTGATTTATCGTACTTAGTGCTTTGAAGGTTATTTAGGCAATTTCAGTTGTCTTACTTAAATATTCTTTTATCGTTTTGCCAAGTTCACAAAAATTTCGAGGAATGCTTTTCGTTTTTGTAATTTTTTGTAAATTTTAGAACATTCGCTTCTCATGTTGTGTAAAGGATCTTTACCCCGGAACACCCGATTTTTTCTTTTGTAGCGCAAATGCGCATGCGCTATCAAGCCGTTGATCACGATGGCGTGACGATGTGCTAGGAAGGAGTGACAGTGTTGTTTTCAGATGTATAAACATTTCAGACGTGAATATTGAGTACATTTTTGAAATTCTACGCAATATATGAATTGATCTTATGCATTACGGGCGTTCAATTAAGTGCCGATAATATTTAGACGGTATACTCATTATACAGAGCTAGGACTAGGAAGGAGCTAGACCGCCTAGACAGTGCAGTCAAGACTCAAGTGTATAAACATTTCAGACGTACAGTAAATATTGAGTCGAAAATCTTTGAGATTCTAGGCATTCAATTGAGTGCTGATATTATTTTCACGGTATACTCATTATACAGAGGTACATGTAGTACGTACGAAGAAGCGAGACAGTGCTGTTTTCAAGTAGGCTATATAAACATTTCAGACATGAATATTCAGAAAATCTTTGAGATTCTACGCAATATATAATATATAAATTGATGTTATGATTACCGGCATTCAACTAAGTGCCCATCGACATTATTCAGACGGTGTATTCATTATACATTGTCATTGACTGTATAAGGTGCTACATCACAGAATAGATGGCTACACTCAGTACAAAGAGCGAAAAATTGCATCAGATCAATATTAAGCGAAAACAACTATTAAACAGAAGCGGGTGTTTGTACAGGCGTTTACGAAGAAAATATTGCGAGACGAAAGAAATCAGTTGAGTCAGAGTTCCTTAGTTAAATAAGAAAGACGAGAAGATAGCCAATGTGTTATCGGCAACGTGTTATCGCCAATCGCTTGGCTCGCCAACAAGCTTTAAGCAATGGAAGAAAAAAGCAAGGAGGTATACAATGTAGCCAACGTGTACTGTCACGGACCTTGTTGACCTTGTTTGCTGTCTATAGCACAACGCCGTTGTCAACGGTGCAAACTGTTCAGTGCAACGATAACTCTACCAGATCTTACGAGAATCAATCTGTAGTATTCTGTACACAGAACTGTATCAAAGCTTGTCAAAACTGCTTTAAACACTGCTATAACTGTGAAACTATTGAAATCTAAAGTGACATTATTCAACACAAAATAGAGACAACGTGACACTGGGAAAAGTCAATAAAGGTCAATGAAACTTGTTATTGTGAAACATGTCACAATTAGGTTAAAATGCGGAAGCGGATGGAGCGGATCCACGGAACGGATATGCGGATAAAATACGGAGCGAATGAAGATAAAAGCGTGTAGCATCGCAATAAATAGATAAATTGTATCAGTTTCACAAGGCACGTTTCTGATGTGTTATGCTTGTTTCAAACGTCACGCTACTCGTGTGCCGAGCGCATTAAAAGCAATAGATAATGAGATGAAACGCCTTTGGTAATTGTTTATTTCGAAGTGTAAGCCATCAGCTTTTCTAGGTTGTCAGCGACCCTATATAGTTCTTGCAGTGTCTTTTTCAATTTGAAACTTCACACTATCCTTGGATCCCTAGTTTCTGTTAGCCAATTACTTTCAAAGAGAAAGGGATATTTTCCACAAATGTCCTTCAGTGAATGACCACTATTTATTAGTTTTCTCCTAAAAGAGAATGTCAAATGCATTTTTTGCCTAACAATATCCATATTTGGGCTCCTCTTTTTGTACTCTTTCTGTATCCACAACAGATGGGCTTATTTGAATGGTCATCTTGTTGTCTGGGCCTTGTTCGAGGCTTCATCACCACCATGGTACTTCCTCTTCCTGGCCAGCACAACCGGATCTCGTTGCTCGTTCCTCAATTCGTTTTTGACCTTGTCCCCCAACTGGCGATACCAGGTTTCCTAAAGATAAAAATGATGCTGCATAGTAAGCATCTGCCAATTTCTGTTTTGAAGAATCAAACAGCCAGCAACAAAATCTTGACAAACTCAACAGCAAACTGTGAAACAAAATCTCGACAAACTCAATGCAATCTTTAAAAACGAAACACTAAAAGATCAACAAATTTGGAACTCAGAAACTGAAAGCAAACAATGAAACATTTTCTTCACAAATTTAATTCAAACATTGAACAACTACAGAACAAAATAATTTGAAACAACATGACTTACATAGCCTCCTCCAATATCTGCCAGGAAAGGCCCTGCAAACATGCCGTCGCTGATCTGGTGTTGGAGAACTAAAATGAAAATAAAATTGTTTAAAGATTCATTGTCAACCACAATGCATTTATTTACTCTTACCTTCGGAAGTGACAAATAGCAAGAAATGACGATTATAAACACTTCTTTGGTGCAATTTTAGTATAAAAAAGTTAAAATGAGCAAGTATAACCATAGGATGGTAGTACTAGTTTACCCATAGGGTAGTGAATGCTGCCTTGGCATAGCATTGTTCCCAAATCTTTAATATTTTAAAGAATAAGAGTAAGAAATATTTGTAATGAATTGGAATCATCCATAATATAAAAACTTGAATGTGCCGTATGATAACTCGGCGCTCAAAGTTTCGTATCGAAAGAGGAACAGCCGAACAGGTACGATGGCTAACAAGAATGAGTGTAGTAGTGTACTTATCAACTTATCTAACGCTAGGAAAAGATCAAAATGGCAGGTATGGCTGTGATATCTAGTATACTAGAAATACATGCATGCAGTAACCCCTCGCCAATATTGCCATACATTAAACATGAAGTATTCAGAAATGACCAGCACTGAACGCAGGCTCGCGCTCAAGTGTTGCCATGACAACACGATATTCTTAAATTTTTATATTCATATATTTTGGACAAGACTGCAAAATAGTTGACAGATTCGTACTTTTAGCTATACAACAATAAATTTCCGAAATACATACTGTAGGTATATTATTTTGCATGATAAGTTTAATACAAATAAAATATAATTGTTAGGTAATTTCAGTTCGGTCTTCAAATCAATTTGTTCGCCTTTACATTTTAAGATTTTTTCTCAAATTAAACGGTAATTTATGAAACTTAGAGCTTCTATAGTTCATGTTTTTTATTACGTAAAAAGTTAAAGCAGCAAAATTCGTAAACATTTTAAAAATATTCAAAGCAAACTTGCCGTAGATTTCACGATTTCCCATAGTAAACCAATTCTTTTCATTTCTTCAAACAAAATTGCTTCAAGCTTGTTGTATATGAAACGATTTTCCAAATATATGTCTTTTAAAATTGAAATCTTGCTTGCCATATTTTTGAGATAAGTGAGGATGAGTGGATGACCACCCACTCAAGATCGTCGTTCGTTGGTCAGCGCCCGCGATGATTGATGAACTTTAGACTTCGCTAATGCTTTCGTTTCCCCGGGTGTAAATAGCCGGGGGGAATTAGTACCCTCCCTCGGCGCTTCGCGCCGTCGGCTCGGGGATAAAATTGTATAGACAAGATTTGCCCACAAATACGGTGCTATGTCAAAACGGCCCAAAGTCAAAACGGCCCCGTTTCAATGATCATATGATTTAGACCAGGGGTTAAAGGGCAATGACAATTACATGCAGGTGACATTTAACATGTGCGAGTGCCGCGTCTCACTAAATTTGCGTGTTTTATAATAATGTTTATCAAAGAAGGAAAAAATATATACAAGACAACCTCACATGTGGAATCTGTTCACTTACGCACTGCCTTGTGATGCAGTACAAGTACAAATACAAATGACAAAGCATTTTTAAAGGCTTTAAATCCTAAAACATAATTAAATCATACGGCACATTCAAGATTTTAATATCGTATTTCAGCCGCGTTTGTACTGCTTGGCGCGCATTTGCTGCGTTATATTAATTTATATACCTATGTTATATACACAGATTTATTACTAATAAACCAACACTATATATGATAATATAGAACTCACAAAGTGACTGCACCTTTTTATAAATAAACCTTTTTAAAAGCATGTCATTGTCATTGCAGACTAGAGGCAAAAAGCACAGTCACATACCAAATTTAAGCAATCGTGAGATTATATACATGGAAAGAATATGAAAATTATAGTAAAAGCACCCCGTATAATGACGAAAGCGCCGTGTATAATGCTCGAACCACTGCGTATAATGGCGAACGCACCGCGTATAATGGCGAAAGCACCACGTATAATGCTCGAACGACTGCGTATCGACAAAATGCCGTTTGATCACTTGCGCCAGCTATGGCTTTCCATTAAAGAAAACCAAAGATGAAAGATGATCACATTGCTTGTTTGCCTTATGCTTGTTTATTAGGCAAGAATATATAGCCTGCCGGCCCGGAAGCAGTGCATTATGGTAGGCCGAAATACGCCGAAACGATCGAGATTTCATCTGCATATATATATATATATATATATATATATATATATATATATATATATATATATATATATATATATATATATATATATATATATATATATATATATATATATATGCAAAATACACATAAAGATTAGGTCTGCTGCCTTGCTCGCTCGCTTCAGGCTCGCTCGCTGCGACAGCAAATATATTATGGATTGAAAACAGAAACATCTATTATTCCGCCATTAAAATGGTCGCTAAGCAGGTTTGGGAGCACAATGCATTGTGGTTGACAATGACTCTTTAATGCTCTCACAGAGGAAGAATATACAGAGGTCTCACTTCAGGTTAATTTAGCGTAAGGGATTTTTTCAGTTCGCCATGTTCTTAGCCAGTAAGAGGCCATCACCCCCTGAAAACATATTTAAAGTTAATGTCTGTCTTTACCGGACAGGCTAAGAACACGGCCGCCAGCTATTTTTGTAAAAAATACGTTGCGGTTTTTCAGAAAGAAGTGAGACGTCTGTATGTACCTACTCTGTGGCTCTATCAGTATGATGATCACATTTAAGAAATATAAAACATTTCCCATGTTGATATAAAGTTTATATATCAACACAAGTGGAAGTTGGAAAAACGAGAAATTGTGTGTAAACACGATTAAAATCGTCTGGCTTTAGACAGAGTAAATAATATAATATATACGTACATGGTGAATAGACATATCCTCTCATAAATACTCTGAATAAATTTTACTCGAACAGGCTTCGGTAGATTATCTCTCTTGAACAAAGCCTCTTGCACCACAGGTGGAAATACCTCAAGGAGGTTAAATGGTGTTTGCCATGTTTTTCTTTGGGGACTTTGGCTTTAAAAAAATAAAGTTAATTAACCTATTAAGTCCAAGACTCTTGCCTTGACAAGCACGATAGTCTGGCATTTACAGAGTAAATACTACAGTAAGAAGCCAAAGAGTTGATCATTTTGCACCAGGGATGGATTTACTGGGAGGGGGGTTGCAGGGGCACCCCTAGCATTGATGAAAAGGGTATGGTGCTATTTTCCTTTCCTAATACAAAGCAATAACATGATGATAAGTGAATAACAATTCAATGCAGTATGCAACATAACTTTTGTTTTTCATGGCCGTGCAGTGGCCATGACTGACACCCATGAAGTACCAACCAACACTCACTCAGATTTCGACCATGGACCTGGTTTTGTTAAAAATTTCCCCCAAATATTTTCAAGCTATTTTGAGTAATTTCAAGACTACAGGAAAGTGACCAGCCCTTGCGGAATCTGTTTGAAGTCCTGGCTAATAATAATTGTGTATGGCCAATACTGTTTTGCTCTACCGAGGCTCAACCTGCTATTAAGTGATGAGCGAAGTGAGCATGCAAACAATGAAAGGTCGAAGCTTCAAGGGAGCTGAAAGTTAAGTGGTGGGCAAATGCTTGCAAGCTTTGTCTATTTAGCATATTTTCCGAGTACAAGACCAGGCTAAAAGGGTAATCAGCTTCTATTAAAACCCCGGGTTGGTGGTAAGAAAACATTTTCAGTAACATACAGTAAAAAGTGAACCAGAAATGTTTTAATGTAATCGAGCGCGGGGCGGCGGCGAGATTGCGAAATGGAAAACGGGCTTAACTAGTCGAAGTCTTATACTGCTGTTATTGGCAAGCAAAGTTAATTTTGAAAGTATGAATGACACAGATTATTTAATATCTTCACAACATTTAGTTCAGAATTAATACATTGTGCTGATATTAATTTGTGTCATTCAGACTTATTTCCGAGCCAAACTGAACTGAATTGTTCACGTTTAATATTATACTATGTAAAAGCCAATCAACAATTCAAATTTTCTCTGTTTTTGTCGTGTTTACTTTTTAAATCTTTTAAAATTTGTAACAAATTCCTGACTGTGGTTCAGTGATTCTGAAAATGTTTTCTTACCACCAACCAGGTCTTTTAATAGAAGCGGACTGCCATTGTGGTTTACCGCCTTCTAAGGGGTTGTTTATATGAGGCGAACCAGCTATAATAATTTTTGCCAGGATTGTCTGAAATTATCACATATTTCCAACTGCCTGATTTCATGAATTTAAGGCTCGATCCAATGATAAAATAGGCTTGTTTGTTTAGCAAAAGGAGCAAACAATTAGTAAATCAGGTTATATTTAGTTTTTTACTTTCCGATCTATGTTAAGTGTCACCTATCACATTACATGTCAAGTGGCCTTTTACGTATTATCGGGATTTATACAATTAGAACTTAGTCTGCAACTCTAAAAAGAAATATATTCGTTTTACCAATTATTGAACATTGTGGAGAACGACGATGTCTTATAGTACTTAGTCAGACAGTGCAGAATGTTCAGCCAAAAAATGCGAGGTTTGTTTACCTCATAACTTAGAGCCAAACAGATCTATCTTTAGTTCCTGAGCGTGAATAATTTGCATCATTGGTAATATACATGCATTTCATAATGCAGATCCTTTGTTAGCCTGCAACATTTTGCAATGGGTTTGCAGCATGGTGCATCATATTCCCGTGTATTCATACAATATAACTATATAAAACTGTACAAATGTGTAAGTAATGTTATTTTGGGGTTTTTTTGTTATTTTTTTGTTTTGTTTTTCTCCTACTGGAAATCAGTTCTGATTTTAATATCTGATGAGGTAGCTAAGTATTTATACACATGCAGTACACCATAAATATCCATAAATATGACGTTAACTCCAGCCACTGGGAAACTTCAATTTTAGTTAAAAAAGAAAAGGCCCAGTTTTTAGAGGCCCAGAACAATAAGAAAAACCAAATCGAACCGAAACGAATCCAGTTTAATAGACGTGCAAAATTAAGTACGAATAAGGTAGTATTTATCAAACAGGTCTATTTCCTTTAGATTGATATTCTTTTTAGAAATTGTATGTTGGGTTTGGAGAGCGGGGATATTACAGCCATATGTTGGGCGCGTGTAGCGGAGAGTGAATTAGAGCAAATTCTTGGTCTAATGCCCCGCTGTTCCTCAGGTAGGGTTGCAGGATATTCCACTGACTGGTGCATAAGGGGGAATGGTAGGGATATGATTATTTGAAATTTATAAAAAATATCTTAATTAGTGAAATTCTTGACTGCAGGGCATGTAGTATTTTGAAAGTTCTACCTGGCATCCAGGCATGTAGACAAAGGGAAAATTTTAACAAAACCAGTTGCATGGTCAAAGACGTATTGTTGACTGCAAGGAGATTTATTAAATACACAACAATTTAAGCTAAAAATATATGATCAAACGACGTTGTGCATTTTGAATTCCAAGTCACACTGTTATAAACACTTTACTGATCGATTTCGGTAATAAATATTTGTTTTTACATGGTTTTTCCCATGTGAGGACCACTATGTATATAGTTGCTTTTAATGAGCATAAAAACCCACCAACAGTTACAAGCATTTTATATTAATAGACAATTTTTATATTTTATCCTGGACAGTGAGAGCCTTAAGAATTATACAGCAAAATCTAATACCTCGAAGATATGTTCACAATTTACTATTAACTTCTTGGCACTAAATGACTAAAAAACATGGGAGGGTTCTAAAAGTTACCTGAGCTTTGAGCTAATAGACAGATATAAATCTAAACATACGTCGATGTTGGCGAAGAATATTGCAGCGAATTTTGGTTCTCCGACATCACACTGCTGGTCTCAGATGATTCTGAAGTCCCAGGACTACTATCACTAGTCTCACAAACATCACAATCACCGAGATTTTTTCGCATTCATTTGATAACTCGATTGAAAAGCTTGGTTCTGGGCCCCACTTTGTCAAAGAAAATGCTTCGTCATCAACATCCTCAACTATAATATGATAACAAAGTAAAAATAGAACACGTATTTATCTTTTAACACATATATAAATACATCGACCCAAAATAACACCATAAAATGGCGAGTTTATACAACGACAACAACAAATATATTAATACACAGTATCTTTGCAGTCTTCGAATATGAAACATGAAGCTCACCTAAGAATTTCCCACTGAATTCTGCAAAGCCGTTGGACTCCAGCCACTGGGAAACTTCAGACGTAAATTCACAACTAGGAAGGTTGTCCATAATAATTTGGAACGATGAAATGTTACTTGCTTCTCAGATCACGGCACGTGTAGAAATAACTGACCACGCTGCTATGACATGTGATCTATGCCATGACGCAACAATAGCGCGATTTTCATTGGTCGAAATATCGGCAACGCGATTGGCTTAGAATCGTGAGACATATTTTTTTATCCTCTCTTCAAAGAAGGTCAGAAAATAAGCTATAGGGTTGCCAGTTTAAGCCATTTTTAGTCTTTTTGCAACACATTTTACATGATACATGTCGTTGCTTTACTTTAATCCAATTAAGTAATTAAAAAGTCGTTATTAGCTTTGACAAAAACATAAATATATTAAAAAGTCGTTATTCTACTTATTGGCGCTATTAATGTATTACTGAGTTTTATGTATACATGGAGGTAGGGTAACCCTACTGCTAGGGTTTACCCCGTTATCCCAGCAAGCTGGTCAAAAAAACAGCGAGGTAGCGTAACTCTACTACTAGGGCTATTTCGCCCGTTAGCGTTGGGGTAACCCTACCTATGCGTGATCACTAAACCATCTGTACTCGAACACAAGCGGCCAAACGCAACATTTTAGCGGCAAACTGTTATTTGGTATCTTGTTGAGACTTTAATATTGGGTATTTGATATCTGGATCTCCTTCAAATTTGGGTATACTGTATTAACACATAACGCTACGGACCTCTGCGAAGACAGTAGCATGAATGATGTTATAAATTTAGAAGTCTCTGATTGGTTGATAGTTATCCCATGCTTATCCAGCTTTAAACTCGGATAATTTTTAAGGAATTTATGTGACCAGGCCTTGTAGTAATTTTACCATTTTAAGGAAATCTGATGAATTTTCAAGCTTTTTCTAAAGAATTCGAAAATTTGATTGTGAGAGCAGTCAGGGCACTGATTTCAATCATAATTAACTGTGTTTCAATGTATGTAAATTCATTTCAATGGATTGGCCTCATGGCGAATTGATGGCTGCGTAGCGATGGCAGGAATTTCATATTTTTTGTGCGAGAAACCAGAGTGTTAAATCACCTACGGAATAGTTACATCCATGAACAGGGATATAAGATCAGGTGTCCAGTGAAGCCATGCTTTCGTTTGTATACTGTTGTGTCGTCTCTAACATCACATGTTAGACGTAAACATCGAAATGAAATATTCAACTTTCATTTGAACGACGACGCTGATATTCCCACAAATATTCCTGAAAGCGATCCACCGAACGAAGCATTGACCAGCGTCAAGGAAAAGACAGCTGAGGAATTTTCTCCGAGACATTTGCCTCTATTTACTCTAAAGACACAAGAAATCAACCGACTAACTGATGCCAGTACAAACAAGGTTATTGATTTATTTTTACTGTAATACATAATCATAACACCTTAACACACATTAACACAAAAAGGCAGGGACCACTCTGACAACAGTTTAACACCAATTGTTACTGTGGGTCCTATTAACCCTATAAACCTTCTCTTTTGTATCTAAGGTTATCGATAATACATCAGAACTACTTGAGCAACACGAAGCTCACGTGGAGGAAAAGATAAAAGTGTGCTTGGAAAAAATAGGATCAATCTTGAGGATGTTGATGGACTAGAAGACATAAACTTGCCACAAACTCCTATGGACTTCTTAAAGACCACCAAGAGTAGGAATAATGATCTTTCTCAAGAGTGTAACATGGTGGTAAGTTTAATATACTGTATGATTGCTCATCAGACCCTACTGCCACAGAATAAGTCATACAGAAGGCCGACTTCTTGGTTTTTTCTGTGATTTTCCAATGATTTTGGCATAACCGTAATTCGTCATGAAAATGCTAACGCCATGGCCCTAGCCAGTGCGCGTTTGAGAGGCATTCAACCCCCCCCCCTGATAATATTAAAAAATGGTGGACATTCAGGGGGAATACCTCTCAAACGTGCACCGGCTAGGACCATGGCATCAGCATTTTGATGATGAATCATGGCGTAGCAGCGGTTACTCGAGTCGACCTTCTGTGTGTCTTTATTCTGGGCTACTGCACTTATCATCTGAAACCCACCCCTGAAACATGGGGCATAGAGTTTTGCGAAACCAATGAAAGGCATGCCATGTATGATGCCTGGAATATGAGAACAGTCACATCATGCAGCAATATTTTTCATTCTTGAGCAGCTGAGGGGAAAGACTCGCTACCAATCCCCGTTGACTCGATAGCTCAATGGGTAGAGCGGCGGTCTACATACTCGAAGATGCGAGTTCAAATCCCGCTCGAGCCAACAAATTTTTCGTTGTCGATTGCAGTGTCAGAATAATATGAAACTGATTTTTCGTATCTCTGAGGATGGTTCTGAAAAAGGACATATATATGCAGAGCTAAATTAATCAACGCGATATATAAAGTCAAAAAGCAATGACGATAACGATATACTGTTTCTTATGTTACTCTGAAATGACCCATACTTCATTTGAATATTGTTTAGAATCCAATAGAGATTGTCCTTGGTGAAGAATACATTCATGATGAAAACACAAGAAATGGTTCAGTGTAAGTGAAAATGCATTCTTTCCAATACATATAATTCATTAAGATTCTTGAACAACTATTAGATCAAGTTGATGTTTTTTCACGGGTAAGATACTTAGAAAATTTTTTTCCAAGCTTAATTAAACAATACATGTTTTTCATAACTTATACAATCAAAGAACAGATTTAGCATGATCTGATAATAAGGAGGGGGTGCTCCTATGTAAGGCCTAATAGCTGTTATCGTAATTGAATACGCCGGTGGATGTACGCACGAAAACGAGGCTAAAGGGTCAAAAAACACAAAACATGACCCCATAGCCTCGTTCTGATGTTAAAATAATGTAGATACCGCTGGTCCGTAGCATAGACGTGATCAATTACGATAACAGCTATTGAATGTTGTGGATGTTGGTCAGTGCTTAACCTGCATAGCAGTCGCTTTATTTTTTGAGGATTTTTGAATAAATGGACAGGTTGGAAAAAATGGGCGAAGAGAAAATGAGTGAAGGAAAAATATTTAAAAAAGCGCCTGCAATCATCCATAATAAAAATAAATTCCCCGTTCAGATTCTGCAAATGGAAAATAATGATTGGTCAAAATCTGGCTGAAAGTGTTGTTGCTTCCGGGCCGCACAATTAGCCTTTTGAAATAATAATGGTGACAATAAGTCGATAAAAGATTGTTTATTGTAAAGATTTTTTCATGCAACTATTACCAACCAAATGACTTTCCTGCAATTAATTCTGATAGCAAAAAACTATCAATACTAAACCTGAATATAAGAAGTATAGCAAATAATTTTGACTCGCTTAGAAATCTACTAAATACTTTAAAACAACCCTTTTCTATAATTAGTTTGACTGAAACTTGGCTTAATGACAAAAATAGTGAAAATTTCAATCTTAGTAATTTTGATTTTATTTGTTCTAACAGGGAAAATAGAAAAGGCGGCGGAGTAGGATTTTTTATTTCGAATAGTTTAAACTACAAACTACGAACTGACCTGAATACAGTATAAACGAGGATGGAATAATTGAAACGCTTTTCATTGAAATTATTTTAACAACTGGTAAAAATATTATCGTTGGTACTATCTATAGACCGCCAAGTGGTAATTTTGAAATGTTTGAAAATAAACTAAATACAATACTAACGGAAGTTGACAAAACAAGGAAAATAAGATATTTGACAGGGGATTTTAACATTGATCTTTTGAAATCTGATGATTGTGAATATTCTAGTAGATTTTGTCAGCAACTTTTTACCTCATCGTTTTTTCCACTTATAAATAGACCAACTAGAATTACCTAGCAAACAGCTACTTTACAAACGATCTTGAACATATAGATTCAAGCGTAAACGGATTAATCTTCTCAGATATTTCAGATCATCTCTCACTATTTCATATAGCTTGTTTATCCTCAAACAATAATGACTTCAAAACGGGAAATTCACATTTTAAACGAATAATAAGCGAAAATAATCTTGACTTGTTTCTAGCATCTGTGAAAAATATATCATGGGAAAGTACTTTCAAAGCCGATGACCCATGTGAATCCTATACGAATTTTCATAATTTGAAGATAGCAAATGATAAAAGTTTCCCTTAGTAAAAATAAAAGACAAATTTGTAAACCACACAAAAAGTCCCTGGATGACAAATGGTATATTTAAGTCCATATCAAAGAAAAATAAACTTTATAAGAAATTTCTTAAAAATCCAACTCACAAAAATAAGACAGAGTATAAAAATACAAAAACAAACTGAATCACGTAATAAAAACCGCAAAAAAGGCCTATTATGAAAAACAATATGTTAAGTACAAAAATGATACAATAAAAACATGGCAAACTATCAATGAAGTTCTTAACAGAAATAAAACAAGACAAAATCTACCTGATACTTTTTTTACAAAAGAGTTCAAATAACAATGTTACGAATCCCCAGGAAATTGCTAACAAATTTAACGAATATTTCGTAAATATAGGCCCTCAACTAGCAAAAAAAAAATCCAGGAAATGATAACATAACATACGAAAGCTACCTTAATGGTAATTATGTTGATAGTATGTTTATTGAACCTGTGACAGAATATGAATTGCAAATTGAAATTAATAACTTAAATGAAAATAAAAGTGCAAGACATGATGAAGTATAAGTGCGAAAATGATAAAAAAATTAGTGAAAGTATAATCAAGCCTCTAACATATATTTATAATTTATCGTTTCAAACTGGAAAAATACCAAACTTTTTGAAACTAGCTATAGTTAGTCCTATTTATAAAGCTAATGAAAATAATCTTTTTGAAAATTATAGACCTATATCGGTTTTAACTCGCTTTTCTAAATTACTTGAAAAACTTATGTACAAACGACTATATAACAATGTTGAGAAACATCAAATACTTTCAGAACATCAATTTGGTTTTATAAGGAATAAATCAACTGAACATGCCATTCTTGAGCTAACCGATAAGATTTCGAAGGCAATGGACGAAGTTCTATATACAATAGGTATTTTCCTTGATCTTTCTAAAGCCTTTGACACAGTGAATCACGAAATTCTAATAAAAAAACTTGAACACTACGGAATTAGAGGAATATGTCTACAGTGGTTTACAAATTATTTACAGGAAAGAAGCCAAATTGTCAAATATAAGCAACATAGGTCAAATGAAATGAATGTTACGACTGGAGTCCCACAGGGTTCAATACTTGGACCACTCTTATTTCTAATATACATAAATGATATTGAAAATTGTAGTAACATCCTGTCTTTTGTTTTATATGCTGATGATACAAAAGCTCTTTGTTCAAATTTATGTTTAAAAACATTAGCTGACATTATACAAAAGGAAATGAATAAAATAGTGGCATGGCTAAATGCCAATAAATTATCAATCAACCCATCCAAAACAAAATTTATCATATTTAAATCAAGAAATAAATCATTGAATCAAGAAATTACTTTCAAAATAAATAATAATATTATTAAACAAGCATCTTATGTAAAGTTTTTGGGCGTATTAATTGACCACGATTTTTCATGGAAGAACCACATTAGCTCAGTTCAGAAAAATGTAATAAAATCCGCGGGTTTGATTGCAAAATTAAGACATTTTACTAACAAAAACAGTTGAAATTGGTATATTATGCTTTAGTCTATTCATATCTCACGTACGGAAATCAAGTTTGGGGAAATACGTACCCAACCAGGCTTCAAAAGTTACTGAATGTGCAAAAGAAAATTGTTCGACTAATTAGTTTTAAATCCTATATGGAACATTCAAAACCACTATTTTTGGATTTGAAAATCTTGAACATCTACCAAATCAATGATTATTTATGTAGTTTATTCATGTATCGTCGCTACTATTGCCAAAATTTGCCGGACTTTTATAATGATTACTTCAAACAAAATAACGATGTACACAACTATAATACGCGAAATTCTACCAAGTTACATGTGAGTTATAAAAGAACAAACTACCGTATATATACTGTATTTAACAAAGGAATTTCTTTATGGAATTTTCTTGATGACGAAATTAAAAATACTAAAACTTATTTTTCTTTTAAGAGAAAAGCAAAATCCCTTTACTTATTATCTAATTATTGTAATTAAATTATAAAAACCTTAGCAATAGCCTTAGGAACACTAATGATAGTAACCTACTAGTATTTTTTCATCTTTCAATTTGTTGTAAATAGTTTCTGCTTGTATATAATTTCTTCTTTCATAGTCTTTTATCACTGGAATACTAAAACTAGGGGCCGTACTATAAAAGTCCAACAGGATTTCCAAAGGTCCCTAGCCCATTACACTACTGTAATTATTTTTTTACTACTTGTATATATTTTGTGGGCAAAAAATTAATAATAATAACTTAATAATAATAATTAAATAATATTGCACTTGTGGCGTTCACTGTGCACAGGTGAAATCAGAGTTAGACTAGACATTGAGGCATAGTCTAATAATAGGTTAATTATTATGTGCATTTTCAATGCTCATGACAATGTCTGGCCTTTTTAGTTGGAAAATACTCACAAAAGTAAAGATGGGAAAATGAGAGATCTCTGTGATGGTGATGAATTCAGTCCTACAAAGCATCTACTCTTTTCTGTTAATTCAAAGCATAGAAATATTAGATCTAGAACGCGTGCTTAATCACGTGACTGGTGTCCAAATTTAAAACAAAAATGCCCTTATAAATCGGCCATGTTGAATTTGAGCATAGGGGTGCAAGTTAGAAAGTATAAACGAAGCTAAAACTAAGTTGTCATCGTCAAAAGGTTTTGTCTTGCTGTCTAATTTGTAGTTTGGGGATATATTTTGAAATATTAAGTTCTTTAAAGGCTTAAGCAAATGTGCAGTTACAAAAACGGTGAAAATCGTGCAGCCTTGTAAAAACAAAGTAGTTTCGCGTATTAAAATATAATTTACTCATAATTCATAAAACAAACTCTGAACGTAACTGCTTTGCTAATATTTTCTTCAATTACAAAATATGGTAGTTTGTTCTTCGTCGGGTTTCGTTTTTCTTCAATCTAAACGCAGTGTTTTCACGTTTTTGAAACAAAAATATTTAATTGTCGATATAAAACGGCCTCTAAATAATCGTTGAAAACTATTGTTTTTAAAAGTGTTGCCTCAAGCTCAAGCAACGTAAAAAATGTAAAAAAGTAGTTGTGAAAGTTTAAAAGATTACTAAACTCCATTTATATAATAAAACAGCTGAAATATTTTAGAACATACCTTAGTATTGAGTTTGAGTTTGTCTTGATCTTTCGTGTTTTGTTTTGGCTTGCACAACAACGTTGAAAATGTATTTTCGAACGACGATTTCTGTATATATTCTGTTCAGAACTATTGCTTTTCGTAAAGAACCCACTGGAATGGGTGGTGAAATTTTTACTTGAAAAAACTTTTTCCCACTTGAAGTCTCGAAAATAGTTATTTTTACAAACTTTGTTGAACAAAACAATTCGCACTCCATGCAACCGCGCGAAATTCCTTGCCGCAGGAATCTGGGACTAGCCAAAATGCCCTTATAAATCCGCTATTTTGTGGAGACAAAATTTTTACTGAGAAAAGATAGGAGCACGCATTCTATGTCCATTATTTCTATGATTCAAAGGCAATTCAAATTATGTTGTACTATGATGACTTTGAAGTTGCCAACCCACTTGCATCAAAAGCTGTTATGCACAAAATTGGTCAGTATTTTTTATTACTGATTACTAGAAGCAAAACAGAATATACTGTACATACATGAAATAGAGTTACAAGTAGAAATGATCATGCTTAAATTTGAAACTGAATTAAAGTACACAGTGCAAACAATGTTTTCAGAATTATTTGAAGATTTTAGAATGAAGTAATTGTAGACATATGTCATACCTATATTGCTCAAACAATGTCTGACTTCTAACATTAAATTCGAACAAAGTAGTCGGCTGTTAGGAGCTGTTCATATGGTCCTGGTTAGCTGCGCTGGGTCACCTTGCCGGGTTGGTTTTATATTTGCTTCATACGAGTTCGGCTGGCATATATACATATGTGCCGGTACATGTATCAGCATACAATGTATGTACAGGTTAATTTTACACTTCTGCGGATTTAAGAGTATACCCCAGGATTAAAGATTAAAGCCCGGCAACTAGCCTGGCAATTTCATGAGATTGTGTTTGATTTCATTTGTCCTTTTAACATCTATATCTTATTTTACTAGGTGGTTTTTTATTGGTTGTTGGGAAATCTCCATCCGAAATTTCGATTCTCCTTGAAGAGCATGAATCTGGTGATTCTCTGCCCAGTGGAGTGGATAAAGATGCATGGCATGGATAATGTACTCAGACCATTCATGAGTTACCTGGCCTTACTTGAATCAGTAAGTTACAATTGTGTAATATTCAATTGGTGTTGTGGACAGTGGTGGATCCAGCAAGATTTTTATAGTGGGGTGCTTCATCAGCCCTCTGGCAACCCTGCCACCTCGACAAAATCCCCACTTCTGCAAATATTTCTCCCTGTACAGGGTATGACCTGTTATTTAACCATTTTGAAGACTGTGATTTTTTCACACACACGCCCCCTAGCATATTTCCTAAGTCCACCACTGGTTACTTGTGCACAAAATATTGATAATTAGCAAAGGAATATTTCTTTAACTATGATAAAAACTAAAACCAACTTTTGGTTTCACTCTGATGCACAATGTACCCCCATGCACACTGCGTCTACTTTAGTATTTACTCCATCGCTAGATAATTTTACTCATCATAAGGATGGATGTAGTTTCAGAGGATCCAGAATCAGCCTCGATCGGTATATGGTGTAAAGAAGCCATCTGCCTTGAATGCCTCAAAATACTTTCATGCAGTTGATGGACTTCCATCGCATATAATGCATGATATTCTAGAAGGTGATATCATAATTTCAGTTTATCTAATAGAAATAAGTGACTTTAAGTTTATAAAACGTTTTAACCAAGTTTCACCATTTTCCTATCTTGAATAACATTTTATGCATTCTTATAGGTTTGATTGCCATGTTTTCATTGCAACCACTGACGATTGCAACTGTGTTAAATTCAGCTCAAATCGTTTTGAAAATCACTTTCAGAAAATATTTAAAATAAATATATCACGATGATTATTGTAGGTGTGCTACCTCGCCAGATCAAAGTGATGTTAAGGAAATTCATCATGCAGGAGAAGTTCTTTACCCTCGACCAGTTGAACAAGAAGCTGTCAAACTTCCCGTTTGGTGTTTGTGACATCAAAAACAGGCCAAGCCTAATTAAGAATGTTAACACAGGTGATCATCACTTGCACCAGTCAGGTACATGTAATTTGATGAATTGGTATACTTATAGCCGTAGTTTGTGTGATTTAAATTTCGGGTTACAATGCTTGAAAATAGAAGTTAAAGTAACAGCTTAGGAGTATACAGTAACGTATTAATAGAAGTTACAATAGAAAAAAGCTGTTGTTAAGTTAAATAATCTGGTGCATTTGGGCACATTAATTATGCCTTTTCAATTGACGTTTTCAATTAACACTTGTTGTGGTGCCCACCTCCCTGCTGCTCCCATGGTAAATCTTGCAGCCCTCCAGGAAGCCATTCTGTACCTCCCACAAATAGACACATTCGACCAAGAGCGTGCTCCCAACTGTACTGTAGATGGCATTAATCTCATGCACTTGAATCCTATTTCAGCATCACAAATGTGGTGCCTTTCTAGGTTGCTATCATTTTTAGTGCATCAGTGGATTACAGATGAAAATGATAACTGGACTTTGTTTTCAGACCTAATGCAGATTGTCGACCTATTATTCTCTCCAGTGGTTGAGAATGGCACTCCAATCTATCTTCGGCTGCTTACTACCGAGTGCTTGGATCGTTTCAAGAAAATGTATCCAAATGTGAGACTGATTCCCATGCAGCATTTTATGGTGCATTATCCGAATCAGATCAAAAGGTATATGCAGGGTGTCCGTCCGACCGTCCTATGGACGGCCACTTCTGAATTCGCCTTCTAAATTTTAATGGACGGCCATGGACTGCCTAACGGAAAATTTTCTTTTTAAATAGCAATTTACAAGCTTTGTAATATCTCTTGAATACTTCGAATTGTTGTCATCTGCTGTTTACTTTACTTTACTTATGTTGTATGTTTTCATACTTTCCCCCCTCGAAAACACATTGAATATGCCTGAATTGAAGTACCGACAAACGCGCCATGTTTTTGTATAACCATGTTGATGATTCTCGCATGAAGTATCGAGGAGAATAATTAGAAACCGCCGTTTTAAAAAAAACAGCAATCGCTTTATCGCTCGAGCGCCACACTGCTTTATAGTTACAGTTACGGTAAAGATGGCTATAAAATGAGCCAAACGCGTAAAAAAGTGAAAAATATCGGCGATTGATAAAAAAATAACTAAACACTACACTGCTGTATTGTGTTCTTCATTATAGCATATACTGTAAAGTTCCATCCAGTTTAAGGTATTGACTGACATCTACCACCCTGAGCTTGAGGTGCTATGGACATACGTCAAACTCGCGCGACTTCCCAGAGGTATCCCTTGTATAGTATTTGGAACTGTGTATCACACCCACTATCCTGTAGGTGCCAGTGACAATGCGATGTTGGATTACCTCGCTTCATCGCTGATAACTAACGAAGAACGTTACCCTGATTGTGGCATATTGCTTACTGGTGACTTTAATCGTTTGAACGTAAGTCGTCTCCTTAAGCAATTCAAGCTAAATCAACTCGTCCATGGTCCAACGAGAGGTGAGCGGACTCTCGACCTCATTATTACGAACATGGCTCAACTGTATGAGAAGAACTCAGGTCAAAGCTTTCCACCTTTCGGGTTGTCGGACCACTCGGTGTTATTGTTACAGCCTAAATCAAGAACCGTTCGAAGTTGCAGCCGTCGTTTCGTGACTCGGAGGGATACTCGATTGAGCCAAGACTTGAACTCGGGAGGTATCTTAGCTCGATTGACCGGTTGGTTGTTGATTCCATCAATGGATGTGAAAACAAGTTACTACTTTTTGAAGATGTAATTAAAACTGGTGTCGATATTCTCATGCCACTAAAGTCTGTTAAACTACACGTCAACGACGCTCCCTGGATCACCCCTGAATTCAAAAGTTTGATCAAACAACGCCAGAAAGCCTACGCTGAAGGTGCTCAAGTCAGGTATCGACAGCTTCGTAACGTGGTTAATCGTGAGCGAACGAAGCTTCGCAGCCGGTATTACAACACTAGAGTTGCGAACCTGAAAAATACCAAACCAAGCATGTGATGGAACGAGGTTAAAAAGATCTCGGGGATGGTCCCTGCAACGTCCAATGTTGATATTCGCTCGCAGCTTCACATTGGCGGCATTGATGCAAAGTCAAATAAGTATGTAGCAGACCTTATTAACACCTCTCTCCTCGAACCCATCCAAGCATACCAACCACTTGCCTGTCTTCCTCCATTCGACGAAAAATCTGAAGTATTAAAGCTTGATGTTTATTCTGTGTATTCGAGCTTACTAATGTTAAACCCCCGCAAAGCGTGTGGTCCAGACGAGGTGCCTAACTGGCTACTTAAAGAATATGCAGAATTTCTTGCAAACCCTGTTTGTAACATCTTAAACAGTTCATTTGAGGAACAAGCGCTTCCAGCATCATGGAAATATGCCAATATCACACCACTACCGGTTTCAATAATTGCTAAGCATATAAGACCCAACTCGCTAACATCAGCTCTATCGAAGTTAGCTGAGGACTTTATCGTTATGAATTATGTTGGACCTGCTGTTCTTGAAATCATCGATCCCAATCAATTTGGTCCCATCCCGAAGTCGTCTACTACTCAGGCTCTTGTATCCATGATGCATGCGTGGACTTCTGCCACAGATGGAACAGGTGCAGCAGTGAAGATCATATTGCTAGACTATAAAAAAGCCTTTGATCTGATCGACCACCGCATTCTAGTTGACAAAGTCCTTTCCCTTCGAATACCATGTGGTGTAGCCCGGTGGGTGTGTGATTTCCTATCAAACAGATTCCAACGTGTAAAGTTGTCAAATGATTG
>CACRXK020006124.1:0-26037 GCA_902702795.2 Paramuricea clavata
TATTCTCAAACTTATCAATTCGTTCCTTCAAAACTTTCGAATTAGTGCGCCATTTGCGCAGGTTGAATCCGCCTTCGCTCATAATACGTTTAGCTTTCTCGTAAACGCCAAAAGCTGCTTCTTCATGTGTAGCTCCTCCTGGGAAATCATCCACGTACAACGAACTAGCTAGGAGCTTCGAGACCTCAGGCTCGGAGGAGGCATACAATGATAAATGATGTTGAATTGTTCCATTGAGGATCGCAGGGCTAGAAGTCAAGCCAAAAACTAATCGACGGAAACGATACTGGACCATTTTTGGGGTCTCATCTTCGATATTTTCCCACCAAAGAAATCTTAGCTTATCTCGGTCTGACGTACTCACGGATATTTGATGGAATGCCTTTTCCACGTCAGCAGTGAGGGCTACTGGATGGCTTCGAAATCTAATCAGAACATCGAAAAGATGCGGAGTTAAATTGGGCCCTGTCTCGAGACAGTTGTTGATAGAATGTTCACTATCAGTGTCCTTCGCTGATCCATCAAATACGATGCGTAACTTCGTTGTGGCTTTGTCTGATCTCACAACTCCGTGATGAGGCAAGAAGTGAACATCTTTGTTATTCTCTTCGTCAGCTGGGACTCTTTCAATGATACCTGTCCTCTCCTGTTCCTTGAAAATATCGTCATACTGGTCTAATAGACCTTCCTTACTTAAACGGGAGTTCAGATGATGCAATCGAGATACACATAGTCCAAAATTAGAATTTTGCAAAGTCTGTTCCTCCTTCCAGGGAAGATCAACTTGATATTTTCCTTCGGTCTTGTCAAATGCAATGTCCTTCAAGAATTCCTTTCTTTGGTGGTCAGATTCAGTGTAATCAACTATGCCAATGGACTCACTGTCCCAAAAACGTGCCAAACTATCAGTTAAATTGGATGGTTGCTCATAATTTAATATGGAATAGCTTGGTTGTTGGAGTATCAGGTTGGATGTTACATGCTTATCCCCATTCTTGGTATTTTGTACTGGGCCCGAAACCAACCAACCAAACTTGCTGCTGACTGCTGCCAGTCCATTACTCTCTCGAATGACATGTCCGGTTATAACATCCCAATAGTAGTCCGATCCTATTAAAACATCAATGTCATCATTACTATTTGAAGCTGTGTTATAGTCGGCAAGATCCAGCTCTAAAAACGAAGGATAGCTTTCTAGGTTTACTGTTCCAGGTAGTGGGGAACATATGTTACCAAAACTCAGGGCTGCGATCTTTATATCTTGGCCATTTTTTCCTTGTAGCGTTAATTGGACCAAATCACAGTCTTTCTTCGAGAAACCGGCATCACCAAAGGTATTAAGATTTAATGATTCTTTCTTGATGGGTTTCAAACCAAGCTTTTGCTGTAGACCAGTTGTGACGTACGATCTTTGACTTCCAGTATCAATGAGCACTCTGACAGGTAAGACTTCTGAACCTTCATTGGAATATGCATATGTCCTTGCTGTCTGTAACAATACTCTCGTTTGACTTCTTGTCACAGATGTAGTGGTTGTACCATTTGACGATTCATTGACAACAGCTCCAGTCGTGGAAGCTTGCCCAGGTTTGTTTTCTGGTGGTTGACACGATGGGTCCTGTGGTGGTCGACTCGAATTAAATTCACAGATTGACTGATGATGCTTTCCTGGGCATTTGCGGCATCGTCTATTGGAGGTGCATTGGTTTATTCGATGACCCTTTCTCAAACATAAAAAGCAACGTCCTTGTCTCTTCAAAATATTCTTTCGGGCTTGTGGATCTTTAATCTTCTCACACAAGGCGGAAAAGTGTTCTGCATCACAAAACACACAACGTATATTGCTCCCATTTTGATCTCCTGCGAAAAATGCACCCGTTGTGTGCATTCTCTGTCTTGGCTGAGTACTTGGATCCCTTATCTTCAGATTACTACTCATCTCTCTTGCTTGCACTTCACTTTTCAATACATTCAATACTTCTTCGATTTGCCAAACATCTTTCGTTGTAACTCGAGCGATCTGAAGACGAACATCTGGTGGTAATTTAGACATAATGATGGGTATGAGAAAGCTCCAGTATTTATCAAATGTCACTCCCAAAGACTCCAGACCACGAATATTGACCCCAACCTTATCACATATCAGACGAAGCTCAGCAGGTTTGTATCCTAAACATGTAGGCAGTTGCAAAAGTTCATCCATATGCATTGATATTATATGCTGTGTATTCCCGAAACGTTCTTCAAGAAGATTCAATGCAACATTATAATTTGCCTCAGTTAAAGGCAATCCTTGAATAACTCTAGCAGCTGGACCTTCCAAAAGTCCTTGCAAATAATTAAACTTATCGATTGGTGAAATGTTTGGGTTCTTATTAACTGAACTGTCAAAACGATCCCAAAATGTTCTAAATTTTGTAATTTCGCCATTAAATTTTTGTAGAACCAACTTTGGTAGCTTTGGGGTCACAGTAAAACTGGATGGGTATGATGGTGCCCCCTCTACTGGCTCTACAGAAATACTTGTGGGGTGTTCTTCAGTAGGTAAAGGCACATTCTGCTCGGAAATACTTTCTTGCTGTTCAGCCATGTCCGTATTTTGTGTAGGGGGTGCATTTATATTGCCTGACAACAAGGGCTGTGACGTAAATGTGTTCAAACACTCAATCATACCTCTTATTTCTAAAATTCTCGTTCGTATTGCGTCAGCATCCTCTATTTCTTTCTCAATTTCTTCAACCTTACACAACGACAACATTTCATCGTCCATACCTCGTAATAATTTCTCTTTCTCCTCAAGTAAGTTGTCTAAAATCTTCAAACGTGAACGATTCAACGTGGTTATCTCGGGGTTTTCAACAATCGACTTCGCTTCATGTATAAATTTTGTTGTAACTCCACGATGCCCCCTTCTTTTTGCCTTTAAACGATCAATATCTGTCTCACTCATGGTAACGAATACTTCAAAATTCAAACGACAATCAAATTCAAACGAAAACGATGTTTAAACGACGAAAATACGGCCCCACGTTGGGCGCCATGTTATGAATATGTAATTATTTATTCTAAAACGCGCGAAAATTATACGGGCAATAACAACACAAAATAATCGCGACAAAAATATCGCTTAAACTAATAATCTACATTACAGGTACGGTGAATTTCGTGAAATATGAATGATTGTTTTTTGGTATTCTGCATACAGAAAATCATGTTTTAAAGTACTATTTTATACGTGGTACATGTATGCATAATTGAACATGTGCAGGGTGTTAATGTGATAGCCCAGTTCTCTTTCAACTTTATAATACAAAATCTATTTTTGACAATCCGTTTTAGGTACAGGACCAGCAAGCCTATCCTGGGATAACCGTACCTACAAATGCGCTCGGATTTACTTAGAGAAGCTCCAACCAACCGTAGCCAATCACCATTCCTTTTTACAGCGAAAGAACAAGAAGGAGAAGGAGCCACTTTTCTTTTTGACAACAAATGGAAATCCTATCCCTTCGTCCCAAATTTCCAACACAATCACGAAAGTTGCAAAATTACTGGATCCATCTATTCAGGGAAATGTTACTGGGAAGCGAATCAGGAAATCAGCAGTGTCTCGTCATCGGCAGCTTGCTGATTCTGGCGGTTCGAGTGGATTATCAAAAGACGAGCTTGCTCGACAGATGTCACATTCTACTTCAACAGCAGAAGGACACTACGCCATGAGGGATACTGTTAAAGGTATAAGATGTTGTCTTGCTGCAGCTCTCCACTTCGAAATAATTCGCTGTCAAGCCTTATAGTTAAATAGTCCCATCATTTCAATGGAACATGCAGTAAAAATTATGGGACCATTTGACTTTTCGCATAGTAAAATAGCCGAGATTCAAACTATTGTGGTAATTCAACTGACGTTCTTACCGCTCTCGCTGCTTGCACTTAATTCTCAAATATTTACTGTACTTATCAACACATTTTCTCATTTTCAGGTCGCGCCAAAGCATCCAATTTTCTTCGTCACATTGCTCCAACAACCCCCCAAAAAGGTAAGACTTTATTGTTTTAGAACCAAATCACTTCATCGTGCTGAATTTTGGAACAATAAAATTATGCTAAGCTGCACTGCTAGCTTCTTCCCGAATTTGCAATTCGTAATTCTTGAAATGATAAAAAATATTTAGTTCCTTGGTAGTATATAGTGACATTTGCTTTTGCGATTGCAGGGTCCCCAAAGAGAAGAAAAACACAAGGATCATGGAAGTATGTTGAGAGAAGAAAAGTATCTCCAGAAAAACCTCTTGGGCGTGGTTTCAGAAAACGTGAGTAATATTTCAAACATCAATCAAGTTTCTCTTGTATAAATGTATAACTTAAAAACTATCCTTAAACAAGATGTATTGCATTCAGTAATGTCTAACTTAAATTCTAATATATACCATGTGCATTTTATGCAATTTTGACAGAAATACCCAGGTTTAAAGTTGAGTAACCATTTTTAGAAGTGTCTTAATTAATCTAATTTAATTGATAACAGTTTCAAGTATTCGTTTTAATGAAGTGAGATGAAGTTGAAGTTATCAAACAGTTATTGGCAAATTCGTGAGAATTATTTTATAAGGTTGTTTTGATTAAAAGTCTTACTCTAAATATTCAGTATCCCTGGAGAATCAAATTCTAATGTTCCAAGAAAGAAAAACGACTTTCCAATCTCGACTAAGAACAGAGTGGTCGACCGAGAACGGCAAGAGTAGCGGAAAACATCCAATTGATTTCGACAAACGCTTTCACAAAATGTGCCGAAAGATCTGCATTCCCTGATGAATAAATATTTGTCTCTGAAAAACGAATTTGTAGCACGTCAAAACAAAAGTGGTTGCTATTTAATATGTTGTTTTTGGCCAGTTCTCGACAATCAAAATGTTTACTCAAGTTTGTGTTCAATCAAATATATATATATATATATATATAAATATATAAATATATAAATATATAAATATATATATAATATATATGTATATGTATATGTATATGTATATGTATATGTATATGTATATGTATATATATATATATATATATATATGTATATATGTATATATGTATATATGTATATATATATACTATTTAAAGCACGAGAGTATGAGTGTTTTGTCAGATATAAAACACGAGGCGCGGCCGAGCGTTTTATGTCTGATGAAACACGACAACGAGTGTTTTGAATAGTTTAAAATACGACTACAAAAGAATACTAATTAGGATGAATAATTATATAATGCCTCATGCTTTATCAGATATAAAGTCACTCCATGTGACATTATGGCTGACATGATTTGCAACAAGGTTTATGAATTATATATATATATATATATATATTTTCCTCACAACAGTAAACGTTAAAAAATGAATATTTTTATTGAAACATTTCGGTCAAATATATAATAACTTGCATATGATAATATATAAAATGTACTGATATTCAATAGCGGTTTAGGTGGTTCGTTAGAAGTCTGGCCTATATTTACATTTCTGACAGACTGACTTTCATGAACAACTGTTTCCTAAATATTTTTAAACGTTAACTTTCTTCAAATATCCAGGCAACACTCTCCCGCCTCTTATTATTCTTTTATCTATCATTCATTTTATAAATTTTGAGAAAATTACATTCGTTTTCAGATTTTCACACCTTATATCAGATATAGGAGATTCTCGTTCACCTACTAAGTAAAAACGTCAGTTCCCAATGGTGAAGACATCCAACAGTTAAAAAATATATTTATATTTTTATTATATTTTAGGATTGCAAAAGCAAATTAGCCCGAAAAAAAGTCCAAAACCAAAGAAAATCTTTTTCTGGCCAAAAGAAGTGAATGCCCTCCTGAATGCCACAAAATCCCTTCAAAAGGAAAACCGCAAAATTGATGTAGATGTCATTTGGGACTGCGTCGAAAAGGACAAAGAATGTCAAAAATTAAAGATGAAACAAAAATATAGCAAAATACAATTAAGTGCTAAAGTAAAAAAGTGCAGAAAGGCAGACAAAAAGAGTAAGGATAAAAAGTAGAATAGACGTTTAAAGTAGTATTATTTAACAGATATCGTATTTTCCATTTCAAGAGTTTTGTATAGGTTTCGATATTATTGCCCAGCAAGCACTTTTCGAAGAAAGACATAATAAATCATTAAAATGATTTTTAAGAGAAATATTCAGTAATATTTCGACACATCACAAGCCAAATCGTGACAATTTTCACAGTTTTTTCCAAATAAAATTACTTGCTTGGCAATAATATTTTTACCTAAAAAGGCAACTGTAGATAGTGATAACAATAATCAGCAGCTGTCTTGGTCTGTAACGCAACTAACTTAAAAGTACAAGCAAATATTTGATTATAAAGCCCTATAAACAAGCCTTCGCTCAAAACGTCAAAGATTTTCTTGCATTTTTCAGGTAGCTGAATTACAGACCAGGATTGCCGCTAACAAAATTTTTACTATACTTCGCTTTCAGCAGCTTTAAAATATTATATCATTTCGAAATATCACTTAGCTATAAGTCATTTGGAGTTTCTGTTTACATATTTAAGAGCTAGTCCTATTTTATCGTCAGTTATAAAAATTGAAATTATCACCACAACTTGTTTATAGGCGCTCTATAAAGCCAGTGTGAAAAAATTTCGGCGGCCATGAACTTTCACTATTTTGCTCAGTAGCTGAAACATTTCAAGCAAAACATGTTCTAATAGAAAACTAAGCTATTGACGTGATTGCAAGGTGTGTCGTTATAGTTTATAATCATCGTCAACGCTAATCATGACATGCTAAGCATGACGCAATAATTCTTACATAAATTAAAGAATTAACAATTAACATATATTGGAAAAGGAGGTAATATCCTACTTTGCTCTCTTGCTCTGTATATATGCTGTAAGTAAAGTGTTATGTTTCATTCTGTCTGATAATGACTTTGAAATAAAGTCAAAAATTTACAGTTTCAATTGTTTGCCTTGTTTGTATTCATATCATGAATTGCAAGATGACTTCATTTTTTGGAATTTGTTTATTTTTATATTTTCCCAAATTGTCGGCTGGCTGTGGGTTTTTCCTACTACGTTATTTGAATTAATGTTATAGAGATCTTCTTTCCTAAAGTTTTAAATAAGGGAACTTGAATGTCATTATACCTGATCACAAAATTTTGGTGACGCATACAATTTTCCCAAATATTTTAATGTTAAAAATCCGGCAAATAAAACACTTAAATAGATCTTCCATGAAAATGTGCAAACACAACCGATTGTGCCAAATGCCACGGTGCTAAATCGCCAACCAACCGATTGTGCCAAATGCCATTACACCAAAATTTGGACAAATACCCATATTGTGCTAAATGCCAAACATAATTGTGCCAAATGCCGTAAATATTGCACCAAATGCCACAAATGTGCCAATGTAAATTCATGTAAATATAAAATACACCTTTGAATTGATTATAAAATGATTTAGAAATACTTTCTCGGACTCTTCTCGTGAATTCGCCATCTTTATAGTAAAGCTTGCGAGTTGCGAATGCGGGAATGAGCCCGCAATCTCAAAAAAAGTTTGTGTTTTTTTCTCTCAAAAAAAGTTTGTTTTTTTCTCTCAAAAAAAAATTGTTTTTTTTTTCAAAAAAAAGTTTGTTTTTTTTTTCAAAAAAAGTTGGGTTTTTTTCCAAAAAAAGTTTGTGTTTTTTTCTCTCAAAAAAGTTTGTGTTTTTTATTGATGGCCCCTCCGGGGCTCCGTATATATCTCTTCAGCTATATGTTGGCACACAATTATTTCTACAATAACAAGTAATAAACCATCTATCTCATGAAAAAGTTCAATTTACTAAAATCGGCGGAAGTTGGCTTCAGCCGGCATGTGTATGTGTGTGACGGATGTTACACCAAATGGACAAACACTTTTACCATAAAATTTCAAATAAATTTTGTCTTCCATCTTTGTATACAAGTTAGAATATTTATGACCCAAATGCCATGGCATTTGGCACAACCGTTGTGCCAAATGCCACCAAATTGTGCCAAATGCCACCCAACAATCTATCTATCTATCTATCTATCTATCTATCTATATCTATCTATCTATCTATCTATCTATCTATCTATATATCTATATATCTATATATCTATATATATATATAATCTATATAATATCTATATAATATCTATATAATATCTATATATATATATCTATATATATATATCTATATATATATCTATATATATATCTATATATATATATATATCTATATACATATATATATAGATATATAGATATATGTTGTTGTTGTTAAGGGACGATGCTCTTCGAAAAACCCTTAAGGCTAAGACTCCTTCATTTCGAGTTCGATCGGGATGAAATTTGACACGATAATTCGAAGCAATATTCCTCATCCCTCATCGTTTTTTAATTCGGAATTCGTTTCAGGAGTGACCATTTCTTAAAATAAACGTTAATAATTTTTTTAACGACGATTTTTGCATGAAACGGCTGTGTTATAATAACATATTCGCCAAGTGAAACTATATTATATATATTATAAATTTACGTTACTTACTTTGTGTTCGCGAACATTATTCAAACATTCTTGGGAAACTTGAAATGTTTCCTGCAGAAAATTGCATATCTGCCAGAGAAAACAAGCGCTTATCAATATGGATTTATGTAAATTCATGTAAATATAAAATACACCTTTGAATTGATTATAAAATGATTTAGAAATACTTTCTCGGACTCTTCTCGTGAATTCGCCATCTTTATAGTAAAGCTTGCGAGTTGCGAATGCGGGAATGAGCCCGCAATCTCAAAAAAAGTTTGTGTTTTTTCTCTCAAAAAAAGTTTGTTTTTTTCTCTCAAAAAAAAATTTGTTTTTTTTTTCAAAAAAAAGTTTGTTTTTTTTTTCAAAAAAAGTTGGGTTTTTTTCCAAAAAAAGTTTGTGTTTTTTTCTCTCAAAAAAGTTTGTGTTTTTTATTGATGGCCCCTCCGGGGCTCCGTATATATCTCTTCAGCTATATGTTGGCACACAATTATTTCTACAATAACAAGTAATAAACCATCTATCTCATGAAAAAGTTCAATTTACTAAAATCGGCGGAAGTTGGCTTCAGCCGGCACGTGTATGTGTGTGACGGATGTTACACCAAATGGACAAACACTTTTACCATAAAATTTCAAATAAATTTTGTCTTCCAACTTTGTATACAAGTTAGAATATTTATGACCCAACATTCAACCACAAAGTGAATTAAATATCTTGGAGGGTTTTTACTGTCAATCTCCTTTCCAGGGGGGCCAAGACCAAAATGTGCTGTGATGGATGTTACAAAATGGTCATGTTTAACAATCAACTATAAAATTCTGGCAAAAGCCAAAGTAACTTTTTAATATTGTTATATAGAACAGGCAACTTATTTATAATTATATATTAACTTAAACCGGGCATTCACCAAAATGGGTGGATTCAATCCTTTCACAATTTGATCTCTCAAATGGAAAATTTTGTCTTCTTGTGCAGGCCATTTCCAATATCTTCCAGCTTTGATAATGGCTGACACCTCATATTTCTCTCCAACCACTGTTTGAATTTCTCCAGGAAATAACTGATTGTTGTACTCGACCACACAACAACCTGACACTACAAATTCATCGGCGGACTTGTCAGGATCGTTCTTGGCATCTTTGGTCATAACATAACCATGGCAAACGGAGTCAATTATTTTTATGTGGTGGAATGACTTAAGAGAGGATGTCCACAAAAATCAAACATAAGGCGGCCACGACGGAAAAATTGATTTTGCTCAAATTTTGCCCAGATATACCTTAATATATCGGAAAATGCACCATATATTTTTTTAGGTCAAATGCTTTTTTAACTTTGAGAAAATGACGTTTTAACACGACCACCCTAAATCACCATTTTGTCTGGGAAAATATGCGCTGATTTTACCGACAAATTTCACGACGACAACCGCTTCTAATCGATCGAAAACCCTAAAAATCTTGTTTTCGGTTATTCAAAGGACCGGGTACGCGACTTACAGGAAATTTGAGTTACTTTTAGGAATAGAAATAATCGTAGTTTTGGAGCACACTATCTTACTTCATTTACGATACCCTCTTAACAAAACCGATTTTCACCATGGGATAAAGCTCCAAATCGATCATGCTTCTACTAGTTGGCTCTTTAATAAACAAGCTTTCAATTGACGTAAATACTTCTTTGGGCAAGTGAATACGCGATAAACGACAGCGCGTTGAAATCGTCCGTTTTTGACGTCTTGCAAGTCAAACGCTGTTAATTTACATATCGTCGAAGTAAACAATTTATTAATCAAGTATTCTAAGTATTTTACCTTTTGAGAAGAAGATATATTCCTGAATGAATGGACACTTTTTGCTTTGCTAAGTTTAAAATTGGTCCAAAAATCCCAATATAGTTGTGAAATTTCAACATATACAGGTATTTTGAGATATAATATTGTTGTCAGTTGCATGATAACTTCAGATCACTGTTCAATATTGTCTACTTTTAATAGCGCTAACATACAAACCGATGAGCTGTTTAGGGATTATATTTGTTGTTAAATTTACCAAAATAATTAGAACTACAACTGCTGTTTTCAGAGGTTTTGTTCCATTTTGTCCATATTAATTAATGTACCATTTTATGTATCCACTATAAATGTTTACGAAGACGTAAGTTAATTATTAAGAAGCTGTTAGCGTGCGTGTACATGAAATGAACGTTTATAGTTTCCCGTCTAAGACGAGTTTCGCGTCCCTAATATGAATTCGGCTATTCAAATATAAGGGCTGGTAAACTAAAAATAAAAACTCCTTATATGGAACTTTCCCCTCTGTTTAGACCGGTAAGTTATATAGACGGGAATGTTCGGATGCGAAACTCGTCTGTGCCCGGATTCATATCAGACGAGTTCCCGTCTAATACGAGTTTCCCGTCTCTAATATGAATTCGGCTAATGTGTGTTAAAACTTCAAGGTTTAAACTATTGATCTCATTAAAATCCCACAGACCACAACGATTATACGTATTGATTGTTTCTTGACGATAGTAGATGCATATGCATGCATGTTGCGTAAGAGGTCTGTTATTTCGCTGGCCTCAGAATGACAAAACGTAACAAAGCTTTACACTAACCCTATTCCAAACACCAACTTTATAACTTAACCCTAATCCCTACCATAACCCTTGCTCGTTATTAAATAACATACTGTAGTAAATAATTTAATCACCATTTCTAAGTCTTTTACTTTTTCGGGACAAAAAACTACTTGAAAAAGAACAGGGCTTTAAAAATTATTTGAAGTAGATAGTTATGATAAGACAGGGGTGGCGCCAGGGCCACCCATGCAGGGGGGGGTGGCAAAGGGAGCAATTTTCTCCGCGACCCCAGCTCAAGGAGGGCCGGCAAATACAAATTTGCAAGGGATAAAAAGTTTGTCGACGGATGGGGGAATAATTGTGGTTCACCGGGGTATAATTGGTATAATTGGCCCTGGGCCCCCATATTTCACTGAGCTGGCCTGGGCTGCACCAGTAATTCTCCGACGGGGGAAGTCATCGGTGCTCTCTTTCGATCTTTGGCAATTGGCATTAAAACCACAAGAACTACAGACAAGTGACCGGGGCTGGATTAACGTCGCGCGAGGCTCGTGGCAGATTTTAGCGCGAGGTCCCCCCCTTGTTATGAAAACCTTTGAATTTAAAGACAAACAAAATTGTTAAATAATTTTTTTCAATATTTCAATTTATTGGCATCAATTATAAACGAGACAATGGCCTGCCTGGCCCAGTTGTTGGGGCAACATGTATAAACAGGATCATAATATAACAGTTCAACGCAACTGGAGATTATATGCACACGAGTATTGCATATTTTCCCGGGGCCGTGCTGGGACCAACTGCCAAGCCTAGGCGCCCTAAATGCACGAGGTCCCTAAATTCGCGAGGCACCTAAAATGGGTGTGTCCCAATAGAAAATGGTCGTGTTCTCCTAAAAGTGGGCGTGGCACAGTAAAGCGCGAGGCCCCCATAAGCGCGAGGCCCGTGGCATTTGCCGCATCTGACACGTGGTTAATCCGGCGTTAAACGAGCAACAAGCTTCCATTTTCTTTAAACGCGACGTGTGGGGAGACAATAATAATTTCTGGTGTCGCACTGGGGTAACATATCTCAATGCTGTATTTTTGGGTACTAGTACTTGTGGAATATAATAAGATCAATAAACAATAGTGTATCAAAATAAAGTAATTTTACGGATTATTTTAACTGTGCATCAAAGTGAACACACATTAAAATAATTATTCTAAACTATTTGCTATAATTTGAGTTTGAGGTGGTTGAATATATAATAAAATAACAAATCTTGTATGGATTAATGTTCATTTCATGTGCACGCTATTAACAGCTGCTTAATAACAAGACGCCTGCTCAGGCGTTCACACTGGCCTGAAAATAACGAGATACGTGCTATGGTGCAAAAGGCAGGAATACAAATCTTAAACCGCAAGCAAATTTTATGGACTTTTTTTAAAAAATAAAAGACCTTTTCGGGAGACGTTAATGGTGCAAGTCTATAACTAGGAGTTACTATCGCAAGGAAAGTGCTGCCTTTTTGGCGTATGAACTGAATGCAAAAATTTATACTTCTACACAATTCTCGGTTATATCCCCAGTTTCCTTCTTGTTCATCATTTAAGCCCGTTCACAAACTCATTCTTAAATTGTGTGCACGGAATACGAGTAAATAGCCAACATGAAAATGAAGCCATTGGGTCAAAAGTGGATATTAAGGTCTATTAGCTGCCAATGCACACTACTTTCGTATTAACTCTGGCTAACGCCACACCAATTTACACTGTAACGCCAGACGATTTTACTTGTTAGTGGCAGAGTACTGTCAGTAAATGGGTTAACAAACACATCTGCCAATGTCTCTTATTAACCCATTAACAGGCAATGCACCCTGCTTTAGTATTCTTTAGTGACTCTTCAGAATTTGCTCAGAGTCAATGTGAGTAAAATACATCTTGTATTCAAGCGCTTTCATATACAAAGTTTCGTTTGAATACGGCACAGAGTAGGAATATTTATTTTGAATTTTTCAGAATATCGGGTTTTTACTCGCACGCACGTTTATAGCTCGATCAATGCACGTGCAAATCATGCCGACCTACAGAATCGATTTCCAGTTTTTCCTAAACAGCGCATTGTTTTGATGTGCGTTCCATGGGCCGCGCTAAAAATATAAATATTCTGTAAATACCGAAATAAAAGATGACAATCTCAAGACACAAGCTTGAAAATAACACTATAAATAGTGTTTTCGATTCTGGTTCCAATAATATACGATACGGATACGTGATCGCGCTTAGCGTGCGCACACACACTGGGCGCTCTGCAAAACTCTTTGTTTTGTACCTTTATAACTCAAGATTGAAATCAAATTGAAATTGAAAATTGTGGATAAGAACATTGTGTGTGGTAATCTGAGGTTTGCAAACAGTTTTTGTAATTATATTAGTCGAAAAAGTAACAAATTTACGTGGATTTGGTCTTTTCAATTGTCATTAAAAGACTTTCCGTTGACAATCGCCAGCGCGTGCGTGACTGTGTGCTGACGCTATTTAACCAGCTAACGAATTCCTGCTGACCTGAATCGCGCAATTTATCGTGAAATTGTTGTTTTTTGCGCGTAAATTGGATTACGATCAATTTGAACATGGTGTTCAACAATTACTGTAAAACTCCTGGCTGTTCGTTGTATTTTGGTATTGTGTGGATTTTAATTTTAACCGCAATCATCTTGTTATCTGAAAAATCGAAGCTTGGAAGTGTATATTACGACGAAAAAACTACTTTTTCAAACATTTCTATCAGCTCCGAACTTGCATCAATATCTGATAGACTGTGTTTGCTTTGGACATCTACGCGCGACCGTATTATTCAAAAATATAATTTTCCATTGAAGAATTACCATCGTTATGGACTGCAGTTTCATATCAAGAATAATTACTCACAGCTCTTCCTATGTATTTTACTTGCTGGTGATGTTGCCATCAATCCTGGACCGACCATAACTTCAAATCGGATATCTGATTTAAAATCGAACCCATTAAACGCTCTACCTTAACGCAAGAAGTTTAAAAGCCTTTGTTCCCTCAGATAACGATCACTTGTCTAAAGTATGTAAGATTACATTACTACATCTGGTCTACAGTGGAACATATGACTTTATCTGTATCTGTGAAACATGGCTTAATGAAACTGTTCTCAGTAGTGAATTGTTACCTGGATACTCTATTTTCCGTCGTGACAGAGTGGGAAAGATTGGTGGCGGTGTGCTTGTTGCGGTAAAAAGTAATATACATGCTACTCGTCGAATGGATCTTGAAAGAGAAAATGTGGAACTTGTTGTCGTAGAATTTGCCACGGAAAGCAACAAAACAGCTCTCCTTTATACCTTTTATCGTCCTCCTAATTCCTGCCCTGATGTAATACAATATCTAAATGCATCGCTTCAAAGTAATCCTCAATCTAGCTGCATTATCTTGATAGGAGACTTTAATCTTCCAGCAATTGACTGGTCTCTCGATCAACCAACGCCTGCAACTAATGGAGGTCAACTTGAAGAGTCATTTTGTAATTTGGTAGCTGTTAGTTTCCTACAACAATTTATCTCTGGTTCCACACACATTGATGGTAACAAGCTTGATCTGCTGCTCTGTAACTGTCCTGAGATTATCAAAAACGTATCATCACTTCCACCCGAACAATTAACTTTTCCAACCGATCATAACATCATCGAATTCGAGGTCCAACATTCGTTTCGTCGTGCTAACCCAGTAACACGCACTGTCTTCGATTATAGGCGGGGAAATTTTGATGAGCTCCGCAGTTACTTAACATGCAAGCCCTGTGAAACTATTTCATCTGATGATATTAACGAGTGCTGGTCACAATGGAAAGAATGGTTTCTAAATGCTGTTCAGAAATATATCCCTGTTAAAAACTTTAAGGACAAAAACTCGCCTCCCTGGATTGACGGAGAAGTAAGATACCATATTTGAAAGAAATATGCTGCCCTGAAGAAATATAGGAAAACTCGAACTGACTATCGTAAGCAAAAGCTGCGTGAAATAAGTCAAACTATCAAATATCTAGTTCGAACGAAACATTGTGACTACTTACTTAAGATTAAGGAGTCTTTCCGCAGCAACCCGAAACTGTTCTGGAGCTATCATAAAGCTGTTTTTCATCACCGGTCAACTCAAAACGCTGTCATTTCACATAGCGGCATTGTGGCAAAAACACCTACTGAGAAAGCCGAACTTTTTAACTCCTACTTCTCGTCAGTTTTCCAACCTTCAACGACTAATCAAGCTACTAACTCCCGCAATTCTCGACTACCAACCGATTCACAACTAAGTGAGATCACACTCGATGTCGAAGAAGTTGTAAACAGTCTGTTGAATCTGAATGTCTCAAAAGCTAGTGGCCCTGATGGAATTCCTGCCCGCCTTCTGAAAGAATGTAGTCATCAAATCGCTCCAAGCCTTTGCACTCTTTACAACCATTCACTAAGATCTGGACATATTCCTTTTGAGTGGAAATCAGCAGATGTTACTCCAGTGCACAAGAAGAATTCCAAAGAACCAGCTGTGAACTACAGACCAATCTCGCTATTGCCCATCATTAGTAAGACCCTACAACGGTGCATTTACTGGAGATTTTATGACCATGTTGTGAACCTTATCAGTCCATCTCAACACAGTTTTCTGAGAAATCGCTCGTGTGTCACCCAACTCCTGTCAGCTTTCCACTCTATCGGGCAAGATCTTGATAAGAATACTGGACTTCTGATATTGACTTCAATATCTTGATAAGAATACTGGATAAGAATACTGGACTTGTACCTGGACTTCGTCAAAGCGTTTGACTCCGTTGACCATAATATCTTACTGGATAAGCTGCGTTGGTATGGCGTGACAGGATCTGTTCTTGATTGGTTCGCTGACTATTTAAACGGTAGGACTCAGAGAGTTGTTGTAGATGGAGTAGCTTCTGCATGGTCATTAGTCACTTCAGGTGTGCCTCAGCGAAGCATTCTTGGACCAGCTTTGTTCATTATATTCATTAACGATCTCCCAGACATCATACATAACGGAACTGAAATTGCCCTGTTCGCGGACGATACGAAAATTCACAGACATATTATCTCGACTCGCGACTGTGAAAGCTTACAACATTCATTGGTCAAGTTAGATCTGTGGAGTATGGAAAACAATCTCTTCTTCAATGCCTCTAAGTGTAAAGTCCTCACCGTCACACGAAAGAAAACGCCTATCATCTACGAATACACCCTTGGGACCGAAAAGCTAACTCGGGTTGACCATGAAAAGGACCTTGGTATTACGACTACTACAAAACTCTCATGGAAACTACACATAAACACCATGGTTGCGAAGGCCAACAAAATGTTAGGTATACTAAAAAGAACCTGCACTAGTATTACAGACATGAACACCCGGCGAACTTTGTATCTGTCACTTGTGAAGTCCCAGTTGTTGTATGCTTCGGAGGTGTGGTCACTGGTTAACAACGTTCAGCTATCAAGACAAGTAGAGAAAGTCCAACGGAGGGCAACCAAGTGGATACTAATGAACAGAGAGATGCCTTACAAAGAACGGCTGTCGTCGTTAAACCTGCTACCATTAAGTTACGATAGAGAAATGAAGGACTTAATATTCTTTTATAAAGCTTTATTTGGTTTTATAAACGTGAACTTGAGTAACTATGTGTCGTTTGTCAGCCGTGGTCGTACTCGATTGAGTCTTTCCTCTGAGTATATCCTTCAAAACCCACTGTGTAAAACTACCACTTTTCAATCCTCCTACTACAACCGTATTGTCAATATCTGGAACACTGTATCTCAAGAAGTATCTCTTGACAGTTTCTCTAGACCTAGTTCTTTTAAATGTTATCTCAAGCACAAATATTCAAACTTAGTTAACTCTATTTATGACGCAGACGTGTCTTGCACGTGGTCTTTGACTTGGGACTGCCGTTGCCACAGGTCCTAACTGTTTATTAACATTATGTAATAATAAACGTTTAACTTAAGAATACCATTATATGATATATGATATAAACATAACACAGCATAATATAGTTTGTAAACCTTGAGTGGGTGCATTTTACGATTTGTACCAGTTGTTTCCCGCAGTTCGTTCATTAAATAGGAATACAATGCATTGTGGGAAGCAACTGGGGGTTTTACTAACCCTCGATTTTTATGAGGCGTATGCACCTCCGAGGTTTACTAGAACAGTATAGATTTTCAATTAGAACAGTAAATCTTTACTAAGTTTGGGCAGGTGCCTTGCATGGTTCTTCGAGTCCCGTTTGCGCCTCGCCCATTTAGGGTCTCTGAATAATTGACTTTATAATCGACTTTATAATCGACTTTATAATAATTGACTTTATAATATATAACTCAGCGGCCATAGCCTATGAGAATTTACGGCTGTACACAGGCTAAGCAGCCAGCGCTATGCTAATTCTCTTAATTCTAGTACTGCGCGGATTTTAATACATGTATTTAAAGGTATATTGTCGACATTTGACTAAAACTATCGTAAGGAATTCGGAGAGTTTGTCCTTGTTTATAGTCCAATATATTGTATAAATTCGCTGGGTACAAATTTATGAAATTTTGGGGTTTTCGAGTCGTTTAATTTAATACAAAAAGAAAAACATTAATTCAACAGGCAAGAAAGTCCAGAGTGCGACACAAAAATTAATACAAGTACACAACGGATGTTATGAGTCCACGACGTATATTTATAGTTGTTTATTAAAAAGTCAAACTGTCAAACCTTTAACTTGTCCTTGTTTAAATATCCTTCTATATATTGTATAAATTCGCTGAAAGAAAAACACAATTCAACACGCAAGAAAGTCCAGAGTACGACACAATGTAAAATCCATAGGAAACCGGCACAATTCTTTGAAAATTCAGCGAAACTGTGTAAAATATAGTTTGATCACTCTGTGAAAAGCCGCCATTGGAGTTCGGAATTGTGCGCGTGCGTACAAGTGTATGGGCTAATAAACAAAAACTGCACCACAAGCATGGCATGAGTCGGCTATTACGTACATAAATACGGACTTATTGCTATACTATCTAAATCATGGAACCGAGGGAATCGATGGCATTTTGGCTTAGTCATTGCACCCTGAGTCTGCGATGAGCTAACGCAAACTCTATTTCTCGACTACGAAAAAAACAGGAAAAAACAGAAAAAGAGGGATTTAAGACACTTGGCCTACAGGCCAGTGTAATTAACTTATGTATTTGTAAACATTTATACTTGATAGTCGATATGTAAAGTGGTACATTATATGGATCAAAACTGGAACAAAACAACAATTGAAGTTCTAATTTTGGGAAATTTAGTAGCAAATATAATCCCTAAACAGCTCATCGATTTGTATGTTAGCGCTATTAAAAGTAGACAATATTGAACAGTGATCTGAAGTTATCATGCAACTGACAACAATATTAGGCCTATATCTCAAAATACCTGTATATGATGATATTTTACAAATATATCAGAATTTTTGGATCAATTTTAAACTTAGCAAGGTAAAAAGTCTCCATTCAAGAATATATCTTCTTCTCAAAAGGTAAAATACTTAGAATACTTGATTAAATTGTTTACTTCGACGGTATGTAAATTAACAGCGTTTGACTTGCAAGACATCAAAAACGGACGATTTCAGTGCACTGTCGTTTATCGCGTATTCATTTGCCCAAAGAAGTATTTATGTCAATTGAAAGCTTGTTTATCAAAGAGCCAACTAGTAGAAGCATGATCGATTTGGAGCTTTATCCCATAGTGAAAATCGGTTTTGTTAAGAGGGTATCGTAAATGAAGTAAGATAGTGTGCTCCAAAACTACGATTATTTCTATTCCTAAAAGTAACTCTGATTTCTTGTAAGTCAGGTACCCGGTCCTTTGAATAACCGAAAACAAGATTTTTAGGGTTTTAGATCGATTAGAAACGGTTGTCGTCGTGAAATTTGTCGGTAAAATCAGCGCATATTTTCCCAGACAAAATGGCGATTTAGGGTGGTCATGTTAAAACGTCATTTTCTCAAAGTTAAAAAAGCATTTGACCTAAAAAAATATATGGTGCATTTTCCGATATAATAAGGTATATCTGGGCAAAATTTGAGCAAAATCGATTTTTCAGTCGTGGCCGCGAAATATCTCATATGTTCGATTTTTACTGACATTCACATTCACAAATGGAAAATATGTCACGAGAAGAGAAATTCAAAGCCATGAAGCTGCCGGAGCTCAAAGCACACTAACAAAATCGAGGAATTACTGTTAACAGTTTACCTCAAACCCGGCTTGGAGCTATTGCTTGTGCCGTCGAAGAAATGAGGTTTTCATTGCTTTTTCAAGTCAGTGAAGCCCAAGACCAGTTAAATCTAAGCTGTCGTTTGAAAGTTCATGATATTCAGCTGCCTGATCCTTTTAAAATGAATGTTTTAAACTATTTTAAGCCCCTTTGGCCTTTGGTTTGTTTGATATATTTAATCATCTCATATATCACTCGTCAGAATATGACAAGCAAAGTCTAGCAGCTTATAAATATCTTTTACATATCGTACGCATTTTAATGTGCGTTTTATATGCTAGACGGAGATTAGGATTATTACTTATATTTTCCGTACTAGTTATTGCTGATACAGGGTCTGGATGTCCTTCAGTAGGACCATTTTGTTGGCCAACAAAATGAAGGCTACTTATATAAATTCAAATAATTCATACAAATTTATTGCATCTGTGGCATGCACCTATCCAGCGCTCTCGTTTTGCGCTATGGCATCTAGCCCATTACTGTTTCGTAACCGATCAGGATACCGTGAATCGCTTTTACAAGTACCACAAGCGTACTTTTTAGTCGTAACCATTCTATATTGTTCTATATATACGCTCAGCCATGTTTGATATCCTAGTTTTTTAATATTTTCCTGGGGCTAGATACCATAGTGCAAAACGAGAGCACTTGATACGTGCATGCCACAGAGGCGATAAATTTGTATGTACGAAGGATAGTTATATATGTAGCCTTCATTTTGTTGGCCGACAAAATGGTCCTACTGAATAAACATAAATATATAGTACGGAAATAAATAAAATAGTACGGAAATAAATAAAATAGTACGGAAAATATAAGTAATAATCCTAATCTCCGTCTAGCTAGCATATAAAACGCACATTAAAATGCGACCTCTGAAATGCGACGATATGTAAAAGATATTTATAAGCTGCTAGACGTTGCTTGTCATATTCTGACGAGTGATATATGAGATGATTTATATCAAACAAACCAAAGGGGCAAGTAATTGAGAATGTGTAAAATCATTTAAAACATTCATTTTAAAAGGATCAGGTAGCTGAATATCGTGAACTCTCAAATGACGACTTAGATTTAACTGGTCTTGGGCTTCACTGACTTGAAAAAGCAATGAAAAACTCATTTCTTCGATGGCACGAGCAATAGCTACGAGTCCGGGTTTGAGGTAAACTGTTAACAGTAATTCCTCGATTTTGTTAGTATGCTTTGAGCTCCGGCAGCTTCATGGCTTTTAAATTCTCTTCTCGTGACATATTTTCGATTTTGACTATTGTTTCGTGATGAGAGCGAGCAAATTTATCTATTAAATGGCCGAAACATTTGTGTATTTTGAATAGCGTTTGTATTACACTCTGCCATGTTTGTCCGAATTTCCGATTTCTCGAGCACGTGTTTCCACTTAACACAAAACCGCCAAAGTGGTCCATTGTCAGAAACTGTTAACTCATTAACGTGCAAGCTGTTACAATGTTTCTACCTCCCAACGCCCAAGCAATATGGCGAATATGTGATTGAATTCAAGAGCTTTCACCAAAATGGCAATATCTCAGAACAGTTGCATGAAAAAATCTGGTCTTTTCAACCAAATATTATTGATATATGATTGACCAAATTTAGTTTAAATGAACTTGCATACCTATATATATATAATTAGTTTTTTTCAATGAGAATTTTTATTTGTAAAGCAGTGACACTTTGTTTTTCATGTCACTCGTTACCTAAACGGGCAATATCTCCATAAAGTTATATAAAAACCAAAAAAAAATTCATTTACTAAATTAGTACATATCTATATTATAACCAATTTTCATCTATTGGGATATGAATTAGAAAATGATCAAAAATTATAAAATATACTCCTTTGCTTTTTTTGGGCAAGATGTTTACAACATGAAATTTAGAACAGCAACTAAGTGTTAAAATTCAACAAAGTGTGCAAGCCAAAACACAGTGCTTGTACATCTTTCAAGTTTTTAATTACTTCAAATATATTTAAAAGGACATATGGTACTAGAATCTATTTATTTTCAACATAAACCAAGGATGGGAAGGTGAGAAAATAGAAATTTTCTGAGGTGTTTTTAACACAGACCATGACAGCCGACATTTTCAAAGGCAAATTGTGGTGACAAAACCAAAAGCTGTTAACTTCTCTACTCAAAGCATTGAAAAACACCATAAAAAGAAAAACATTTTAAACATACATCAGGTAAGACTTTTAGCTCAATTTTCTCACGTTTTTGTTGGAAAAGCAACGGTTTTTAGCCAAAATTATTTTGCGCGCCAATGTAGGCTGCTATAAAAATGTCAGACACGCATTCTCTTTTGAAGTCTGGCTCTGAAAAACAGTCGCTTTTTTTTGTTTGAAATAAGCCTTCATAAGGACTATTGTGTAGAAATGTTATCTATATGCTCACATGGAAAAGATAACCTAATATTCAGGTATTCCACATAGCTATAAAAGGGTGAAATAAGAACTTTCATTTTCGGTTGTTTGTCAGACCTGAGAAACCACATTAGTGCCATTTTGTCGTGTGTGCTATTTTATAAAATAAACACCTCAAAACCATAAACTTTTAGTTCAGAAAATTACAAAGTTCCCCCCATAGACATTATTAAAAATTTTCTAGTGAAGCGATTTCATGATAAACAAGACGCCTACTCAGGCGTTCACTCCGCCTGCCTGCCTGCGGAGAAAATGGGGACAATGTAGGGTGCCATACGATGTATAAGCCGAAGTGGTGATAATTAAGCGATAATTAGCGAGTTGAGATGAGCCATAATATTTTCGGTGTCTACAAATTTTTATCTTATTCTATCTCATTTCTTGTTGGAGTGATACTAATTCAGTTTCAAATTAAACATAAAGTTATTGTGATTCAGTGGATTTATCTTTTGTGCTGTTTGTTTGTAAATCGTCGCATATATTCTGGATTTCCATTACCGAAGTTGTTTATCGTATTGCAGTGCATATCCTTACGAATCGTGAAATTTGGTTTCGTCTTTTTCTCGTTTTCTGCTTATTGGATTTGCTTCAAATTTTCACTGTGGACTACGTGTTTTGTTCCTGTTATCGTCTCAAGTTTTAGTGTTTTAACGTTGAACTCAATTTAAATAATTTGAGTTATAAAATTTGACCGTTGGGATTATCTGAATAAATAGCGTCAAGCGTCGTTTGTCATGGCAACATCTTTATGTACCTGTAAAGGAGTTTTCGTCGTTTAAAGTCAAGTTTCTACGCTGGAATCGTTTTTTGTCTGTTATTCGTAACATTTTGAGTTACTTATTGTTCCGTGGTGCAGTTTGTCGTGTGTTTTTTGTGCGTTAATGTTTCATTTATATTCTGTCGCGTATGAACGAATTCCTGACCTTTGACTTTGGTTTTATATCTTGAATAACGTCTCTGGTTTCACCACAATTAGGGGACTCCCCTATTAGCTATACATAAAATTATCATTCCGAAATTTGGTGTATAAAGTGCTTATTATCAAGATTATTGGATAAACTTTTGTCGCTGTTGTGAATTTCAACCGTCAACCTTAATTTCCCACCTTGCATTATTGTTCGTCTTTAAATCTATCTACGATTATGATAACCATCAGACTTGTCCTAGTTCTCATCCTTTTCCTACTGCTGTTTACTCGACAGAAAACGTCACGACCTCTCTACAACGATAAGAGCCTACCCTCCAACGTGACTGTTAGCTCCGAACTTGCCACTATACCTGACAGAATTTGCTGTCTTTGGTGTTTTACCCGTGATAGTAAATTAAGGAACATTAGTTGTCCACCGAACCACCGCTATGCCTATGGCCTAACCTTTCAAGTCAACCGTAGAACTTCGCATGCGTTAATTTGTATTCTCCTTTCTGGGGATATCTCCTTAAACCCGGGTCCTAATAGTCAACATCAACAACCACAGATGCAAAGTTTGAAAGGTTATCCTGCAACATGCCTTGTTATTAATGCCCGTAGTCTAAAAAGTTTGCACGTAACAGATGACAAACAAGTATGTAATCTATCTCGTTTCCAAGAGCTTGCCCATTCCGAGTCAGCCGATCTGGTGTGGGTCACAGAAACGTGGCTTACTAAAGACATTCATAACGCTGAAATTCTGCCAACTGGTTATTCAATCTATAGGAAAGACCGTAAAACGAGCAACGGTAGCGGTGTTCTACTAGCAATTAAATCAGGTTCATTTAATTCATCTCGAGAACTAGTTAATCCATCTGACCTCGAAGTGACCTCTGTAGAAATAATCACCCACTCAAAACTAAAACTGTTAATCTGCTGTTGCTATAGACCACCTAATGCTGAAAAGATCTGGTTGGATAAATTTAACTCGATTTTGGCTGATCTGTCGTCTCGTCATGATAACATTATAATTTGTGGTGATTTCAACTTCCCTAAAGTAAACTGGCTATCTCCTGCTAAAACGTTTGGTGCTGACGAAATCTCATTCACAGAGCAACTGAACGATTTCTACTTAACCCAACTTAACACTCTAGCTACAAGAGGTGTCAATATACTTGATTTAGTTATCTCCACTGTACCGAACCAGATAAATAACATCACTTTGCTCAATCCAGAAAATAGCGGCTTGTTTACTGATCACTCGGTTATTATTTTTGATCTAAAGACATCTATTAGAGCAGGTCCTAGGCTAAACCGATCAGTTTTGGATTTCCGGAGGGGTGACTTCGATGGCCTTCGTTCTGCTTTACAAGCGATTGATCTCTCCACTATAATACAACAAGATTCTGACATAAATGAAGATTGGCTGCTGTGGAAAGACACTTTTCTCACAACAGTTAACGATTTTATCCCTTCTCGAAAGATCAAGGGAAGAAACTCCCCTCCTTGGTTAAATGGCAAAGTCATCCACGCCTTACGACAAAAGGAAGCTGTGCGACGAAAGCTTAAAACATCTCCGACTGTTTCCTTAAAGACCAAGTTCAGAGAATTACGAGCTAACGTTAAAAAAATGGTTAAGTCTAGCCGTAAAAACTTCTTTTCCTCCCTTGATGTTAACTTCCAACTAAACCCAAAAAGATTTTGGTCGATATTTAAGCTAACAAACAAAGAATCCAGCATTCCTGAGTCCATGTCAATGGGTAACGCTGATGTGTCTGCTTCGTCACAATTTCGAACTGCTTCAACCCCCATTACCATCGCGGAGATATTCAACAACTATTTCTCATCTGTTTTCACGAACAGTGATTCTGATTTATCTTTGCCTCCTTCCCAACAACCAGCTACAGATTCACTATTATCAGACGTCCAATTTACTACAGAAGAAGTTCAGGAAACACTTCTAGCGCTTGATACCAGCAAAGCGACTGGACCTGATAACATCTCGCCTAAACTTTTGAAAGAAACTGCCAACCAGATTGCACCTTCACTAACTAAGGTATTTAATAAATCTGTTAGTTGTGGAGTTGTACCTGATGATTGGAAGCTAGCAAACATTGTACCTGTATACAAGAAAGCAGAAAAGGATCAAGTTGAAAACTACCGCCCCATTTCTCTCCTCTCTATAATTTCGAAAGCTCTCGAGCGCTGTGTTCTTCGTAACATCCGAGATCACTTGGTAGTCTTGATCAACAACTCCCAACATGGTTTCATTCCAGGAAAATCTTGTACTTCCCAGCTGGTGGAAGTGCACGACTATATAGGATCTTTACTGGACGCTGGGAAACAAACTGACGTGATCTACATGGATATGTCCAAAGCCTTTGATAAAGTTAACCACCAAATTCTTATTCATAAACTTTACAACTGCTTTGGCATCTCTGGTAGTTTACTCGGTTGGTTCTCCTCCTACTTGTTGAACAGAAGGCAACGCGTGACTGTTCTAGGGGCTACATCATCTGAAAAACCTGTTATGTCTGGTGTCCCTCAAGGTTCTATCCTGGGTCCAATACTCTTTCTCCTTTATGTTAACGACCTACCTGATGTGGTGAATAATGCAAAAGTAGCTTCTTTTGCTGACGACACAAAATTATTCAAGTGTGTCGATTCTCACATAGACGGTGCCTCGATTCAAAGTGATCTTGATAATCTTGAGGAGTGGTCGACTTCTTCTGGACTTGTATTTAATCAAAATAAATGCAAATGTCAGAGAATTACCAGGAAAAAAACTACCACCGAATTCCCCTACACCATCAAAAACAAAACCCTCGCACTAACAACAGAGGAGAAAGATCTTGGCGTTTGGGTTACTAGTAATCTGACATGGTCCAAACACACCCTAGATCGATGTGCCGCAGCCAATAGGATGCTCGGGTTCGTACGTAGATCTGCAACGGAAATCACGGATAAAAGGATTCGCCGTGCATTGTATTTGGCAGTTGTAAGACCAGCGCTGGGCTATGCCACTCAAGTGTGGTCGCCGCAGTCGGTGGAGCTCATCAACCAAGTGGAACGTGTTCAACGCGTTCAGACTCATTTCAAAAGAACTTCTTCCCCTCTCATATTGGCATGAATATTTAGACTTAATGTTTTTCTTCAAAGCTATTACTGGCATTGTATCGATATTTCAAAATTCCT
>CACRXK020006125.1:0-26032 GCA_902702795.2 Paramuricea clavata
CAGTTTACAAAATAGCCGGCTGAATAGACACTTCCACAATGGTAAATAATTAATAGGCCTCAATTGATCAGATTTCCATGATGATTTATTCAATAGATGTATAAAGAACTTATTGTTCTTTCCATCCATATTTATTCACTTATTTTTGGCGAGATACAGAGCACTAAAACACTTAATTAGTAAATTAGCTATAATAATCATGTTTAATTGGCTAATTCGTTAATAAATAATACAGGTTAATTAATGAAGCTTTGTATTGCACCATTGCGCAGTTCTATTACTCAATGAATTCTACCTTCATATTATTAACGAAGCCTTTCTTGATTCTGTAGCTGTTGCTTGAAAGTCTTTCTATATACGAGCATTCTTGTTGATACGTTCGTACAGCCATATTTCTTCAATATTTTATTATTTATCTTCTTTCTATAAACTTTAATAGTGAAATGAATGAAAGAGCAAATTCAATAAATGAATAAAATGAAATTGCCTGAGTGGAAACAGGCCCGATATAAAAGAATCAGGTGTTACAACCTGAACAATGGTTTGTGTTCTAAATAACATCACTCAAGAATACTTTTACCAAAAAAAATTACTAACATTTTTATCTTTATACATTAAATTATAATTGTATTAATTCTGCACAGCTGTATTAAAATATCATATACTGTACTCTAAAACATTTATTTCCTTTTTCTCATTTGGCTGTATTAATTATTAAATTATACCGGCCTAAATAAAAAGCCTGGTTTTTAGTAAGGTAGGTCTCTAGCACTGTCACTTGTATTATTATGGTTTGGTTATATATTCTTGTACACAGGGAAAAAATAAAAAAATAAGCATAAGTTATAGTGCTTTTCATCTAAAAAAACTGTGTACTTTAGATGGATGGTAAATAGTGATAATATTCACGTTGCCATGGCAGTGTTTTAACAAAAAAACAATATGGCGGTACACAGAGGAGTGAGATTTTTTTGTTAGCTCTTCTAAACGAAATTGCTCCTCGTTCGTGGTATATATGAAGTTGTTTTCACTTGAATCGAAGAAATCACTTACTTGTCTAAAGTTTGCAAAGCTTTTGAGGTGTTAAACCGTTCAATTAAACGTTTTCATTGAGGTTTAATTTTGCTTCTTATTATTGAAAGTTGAGGGTAGATTTTTCCCATTATACTGGGTTGACAGGGTTTAAACCACAGACAGTTTAACTTATGATGGAGTTAAGGTTAAAACAACTGGAAAAGACAAAGGCATACCGTGACGCGGTGTTGGGATTGCGAGATAATGTCATAGGTCCGAGAAAACGTGTTATAATAGCCCCAAGTATGGAAAAGACTGATGGAAGAGGTGGAGACTTTGCTAGCTTGCCAACTGTGACCACACAAAGAGCTTCGGGAAGAGAGAAACAAATAGCAGATTCTGGTCACTCAAATGGTAGGTCAACCCAAGGATCTTTGACCTATACTCTATCATTTTATTCTGTCTGATGTCAGACAATTTTACTCATCATATGTTACTCGTCACGGGAAGAATGCTGATGCTTAATAGGTTAATTGGTTTTTACTAACTATTTTTAGAAAGTGAAAGAATTTCTAGAGAGTTTAACAGCTACAAGGCTTGGGTGAAAGAAAGGAAGCAACTACGCAAAGATTTAAACCAGTGTGGAATGGTTTCTGATTGGCTGCAGAGCAAGCCAAGTTTGACGGAAATTGAGCAACGTGTCCAAGACTCACAGAACAAAGTATCCACCAAGACCTCTGTGAACAAAATGAAGAACAGGGTAATGTATTGATCAAGACCTTTTAAGTAATTAACTTTTATTAACACAATTGAGTGGCAGTGCAAGCTATGACATTAAAAACTAACTATATACTTAATTTCAGAAAAAAAGCAGTGATGGTCAAGCCATATTTAGTAATTGTGACTCCAAGTACACGCCTGTGATCAAGCAGCCATTGCCAGTTGCCTTGGCAACCATTAATGAGTACCTGGCGAAGAAAAGGCTTCGATTTTACGATCTGTTTGTGCAAGCAGATCGAGACAAGGACTGGAAAATCACTCGAGACGAATTTAAAAACGTAATGAAGAGGACTGGTATTCCTCTAAAAGATGCAGAAATTGATCAGTTTGTTCAGGCGCTTGATGAAAATAACGATGATGTGCTTGATTATAAAGAGCTGGCTCATGGCAGGAATTTGTTTATACGTAATGAACGGTACGGTAGTTATACTGTTGCAAATGCTGTAATTTGATTGGCTACTCTACTCAGGATCTATTCCTTGATAGATAGTGATTGAGTAGCAAAACAATCATTTTCCTGGCCCATTTTTTTTTAAATGGTTTCCGGCTCACGTTTTTCTGAGGATGAACTTGATTGTGTACTCTGACTCTACTAAAACAATAAAATTACTCACTCTCAATTTCCCATAGAAATCTCAAACTCATACAGTAATCTATTTGTTAATCATGATGTTATTTTTATCATTTTATGACTTGATTTTTTATGGGTTGGACTATGAATTACCACATTGAGCACCTGAGTGGGTGCCACAAGGTTTATTTGCTTAGCACTGGAAATATCAATTCTGCTCTCCTTCCTCCACTCTGAGCTTTCAAAAAAAGTTATTTTTCATCAACATAGTAGACTACTTTATAGCCTAGTTATTCTTCAAAACGACGTACTATTTTGTAAACTGTAATTTTTTTTTTCATGTTAAATCTAGTATCTGCTTGTACCTACAAAATTTAATTTACCTTTACTTAATATTTTTGCAGCACAAAAAAGCATTCGGAGGAAGATGAGGCAGGCGCACACCCCTCAGACTCATCAGGAAAGTTGCAAGATGGAGATGGTTTGAATACCGGTCAGATACCAGCACAACTGTCATCCCAGTCTCTTCTTAGCTTGCCCGAGGTGTCAATTAGTAGCGATCATATTTTTACTGCCGGAGAACAGGTTAGACTGAAAACTAACTCACTTAAGGACCTGTCAACCTACAGACTAACGACTGGATTAACTGACTGGTCTATGATCTGACCAACAAAACTCGCGTTGACTTCTTTACAGACCAACCAATAGACTTATTTATTAAACATAGCAAAACGGAAAGACTTTTAAGGCCCTGTCACACCATTGCATATCGTACTGGCGTATGCCAGCATTTGAAAAATATCACTCATACGCCGGTATACGCCGACATACGCTACGTTAGGCATAGGTTGTATACGCTAGAGGTACGTTAGGCATAGGTTGTATACGCTAGAGGTACGTTAGGCATAGGTTGTATACGCTAGGGGTACGACGGTACGTTAGGCATACAGTAGGTTGTATACGTTTCAAGCACGGTCGCATACGCTGGCATACGGCAAGGCAGGGTTTTTTTTAAGCATGCTCAAAAATTTTTTGCGTATTCGGACGTATGATTTATACGATAAGCATACTCTAGGCACACGCTGAATACGCTAGAGGTACGCCAGATGTACGCTGGCATTTCAAAAGATTTTCAGTGCGTATGGAAATTATTTCATTAATTTTCATACGCTTCTCACACGTTTCTCTCATACGCAATAGTGCGACAAGGCCTTATAATATAGCACCATCGATAATAGGATAAAATAAACATTTTTATCCTATTAACTATATATGGTATATACAAAATAACTGTTTATCAAGTTAGATAACCTCAGCTTCATTCTGTCATTTCTAGGACAATGAAAAACGTTTAAAGCGGCAAAGGAAAAGGGAAAAGCATCGACAAAAGACAAAATCGTCGGAGAAGATCGAACGTGAATGTTGTACCATGGGTGGGGTAACTGGAATGCTTGTTGATACATTTCAGAGACAGAAACAACACGAATATGAACGAATCTTAGAACTATGTCATTTACATGGCGTGCCGTTGTCTAAGAATCTCTTGGAAAGAGGTAAGATTAGTTCATGGAATTATATCTGTTGATTGTTCTGATTTGTCAGTCATTTATAAACCCATTGAGCACCAACTACGCCCCCTTAATGATTAAATCTTCTTGTGTTGGACAAGAAGATTTAATCATTAAGGGGGCGTAGTTGGTGCTCAATGGGTTAATGAAGTAGGCTCAATGGCATTATATAGTATTCAGTAAGATAAGATTTAGACTGTACCTCAATCAGTCGTTACGGCTAGTTTGCAGGAACGTAACTATAGGATTTTAGATTTACCGAGTGGAGTCGTCGGGGCATGCTCCCCAAGAAAATGTTTGATTTTCTATAAGGCTTAGAAACGCTATTCCGTGTTTGTGTAAATTTCATCCAGGATCTGTTTTCTTTAAACTTGAAGTCTTCCTGTTTTGAATTTTTTTTTCACAAAAAAATCTTACCGAGTCAACTGACTCGGTCGACTCATAGCTATAGTAACGGGCCTGAGTTTGTTTTCCTATATTTCCATTGCTAGTTTTGCTACATCCAGAAGATAGAAATTTTGACACGTGCATCTCGTCGTTAAAACCTCCCAGTAGATACCTTATGTCTGAGGAAGATTTGTACCGCAGGCTGATACCAAATAACGCGGACAGTGGCAAAAAACGGTTTTCCAAAAGCAAACGGAAAATCAGTTTCTACTCGTACCAAGTCTATCCTCCAGCCGCGTCAGTTACACCGAAGATCGAGAGAATGAATTTATCGTCAGGTCCAGCGAATATTTCACGAAAAGCCGACTGCTGGATGACGTACGAAGAGTATTGTAATTTGACCAGGTAATGCATGGTTTTTTACAGCTTTATTCTGAATGTAGCTCTGTCAGTTAATAAACTGTTTGTCAAGTTTCCTCCTGTGAGTTTGTCAAGTTTCCTCCTGTAGAACAATAAGGGATGATCCTTACTGGACCTCTACAGTAAAGAACAATGAATAAATTGTTCGTTACTGTAGAGGTCCAGTAAGAATCATCCCTTATTGTTCTACAGGAGGAAACTTGACAAACTCTTTTATATTGAATTATTCTATAACTTCCAGTAATCTTTTGTTCCTAGAAATCCATGAGTAAGAGTGACTCCGCGTCGATCCAGTGTTACTACAGGAAGAAATCTTAAAACTTTATTCATGCTGTACAGCTCTATCAGTTTTAAATTTGTCTTCCTAAAAGTTCAGTGTATATAAGAGTCATTCTTTAGTGGTCCAGTTTTACTACAGGAGGAAACATGAGTATATCTGGAGAAAACCTACGGTGTTTAATTGGTAGACTCAAACTGAATTCCCTCTTTTACCAGATAAATAATCATAAAGTTTTCCACAAACAGAAAATATCCAAATCATTTTATCGTCCTTATAGGCACATTGATTCACGATTTGATAAATGTTGGAAGCCCAGTGAAGAAGACCCGTACTGGCCATCATACGTGTTCGATAAAGTCAGACTTTATTTGGAGCGCCCCCGAACTCAAGTGCGAAGTGAAAACAGCATTTTTGATATTGTACATAATAGGACGATACATTGATACCGAAAAATATCTAGTTGCACGAATTATAAGATAAGTGAAACAGAATGTGATGTTGTGTGTGCTCTTTTGCTGTGTGTGTGCGACTTTACTAGCTTGTTTGTTTGTTTTACTGGAAGCATTCGGAGGTCAAATATCTTGATAGCGCCATACATAATTAAACTTACAACCTTAAACTACTAGTACAGTATATTATTCTATATTACTTCCAGGATAATCCTATGATATTGTTTCATTGTTTTAATTTGCCGATTGTCTTTCTTACTCATATCAGCCAATTGAATAATGTAGTGTCAATTCTGAAAAACCTTTTCAAACTGAAACACTGTACATGTTTCCCACTTAGCGTTTTATAAATTCCCCTAAATTCTAGTCTAAATGTCAAGCTATATAGTCAAGTTTTATTAATAATTGGCATACTTAAGTTTACCTCATGAATGTCATTGGATTTCAAGTTTAAATGTTCTAATTTCCATCGGCTTCAATGTAATCTCAAAATCATCGGTCGGGACCAGAATTTTGTTTCGTCGCTTAGCTCGTTTCCAGTCCACTGTATGTTGGCGCTGACTCTTCACCAGGTTTGCACTGAGGTTGAGTTCGGTGACGGCCAAGATGGTGAAATCTTGAAACAAACCTTTCAATTGAACTGTGACAGCTTTTGAAAGTTCAACATCTTCACCCACAGCAAACTGATGTTCTAGACGTAACAACACAGACTTGCCGAAACGTTCTAATGTTAACAGATGAACATTCGCTGGTAATGACCGAGTCAAGGCTTGGTAACTAGCTTGGTTACCACTGCCTGCTGAGAAAGCTAGCGAAGGACGTAACATTTCTTCCTCGCCAACAGCGCGATGTAATTTTGCCGAGGATTTTGCTGCTTCAAGTAGAAGTAAAAGTTTCCCTCGGACAATAAGACCTCGTCCGTTAATTCCTGGTTCATTCAATGCTTCATTAACACCTCTTTTATCATCGTGGAGTAACCTACGATGTACCATGAACTCCAAGGAACCATCTTTTATACTCGAGCCTCCTAATGAGCGGTCTGTCATTATGGTCAGTTGAACACCAGACTCATCTTTGATGTAAGCTCGACTGTTGACCGGGTAATAATTCCCTGCAACAGGTTCTGTATCTAATGAAAAAGATATGGGAAAATGTTAGCTGTGGTGATGGGTTAACTGTCAACCCCTAAGCCAGAGGGATGGCCTGGAACGAAGAGGCTTGGTTAACCCTAATTACCTTTAACTTTTCCTCAACTTAACCACAACATAAAATGATTAAAATCTAACCTCAAGAGGAGCCTAGGAACGAGGTTGCCTCATCCTAACTTGAACCTAACTAATCACATTATATACCAAGATCTACTCACTTTGATATGTCCATGTCGGTCGATAATTTCGTTTCCTCGTCTGCATTTCTCGTCCGTTGGCGTCTGTGTAGAAAACACCATTCGTCTTCAAACTTGTATCAAACCTCGAAATCACTTCTTTTCCAAGTTCAGGCGAAGGAGCCATTTTGATTGGCCCAACAGTATATTCAAATTCTGCGTACGGTTTGTTAGCATATAACCTAACGGTTTGACTCACCCAAGGAGTAAATACTTGATGAATCTCTTGCATGACTTCGTTTTGAACGATGCTAATACTGCTTACCTTGTTATTTAGGCTTACGTTAAACGGTTTACTTGAATTTGGCCTGAAGATATAGGCCCCTGAAGCTTGCTTGCTGTCCTTGTTTCCAACACTAGCATTATACCACAAGAACTGCTGGTCAACTGGTAGGCTTATGTTGGATGCGAGGTTCTCAATTTTAGTCAAGCGTCCTGAATCATGGTCGAATGTCAGACGAAGATGCTTGTTTGAAATAACATAATCTCCATCGTGATAATCGCTGTTTGTAAAGTCAGATTTCCTTAGGAGTTTAGAAGCAAATTTCGACGCCACTTTAGAAGTATGTTTTCCGGAGTTCGCTGTTGTATTCCCTGTGTATATAGCAACACCCAAAGGCGGTAAGCCTGTTAATGGGAACGTTAACTCGTAAGGTGCGTTCCCAAGGCTACCGCGGACAAATTTGGTCTCTTTCGACACCGGTTCAATCACAACGGGAACTGGTTTCCCATCCGGGCCAATAATTTTGACTTCTTGACTTGACACTGGGATTCGGATATTGGTATCTACAGGTCGAGCAATAGGGTTGTACACGGTGATAGTAAATGATTTCGTGGTTTCTGTCGCTGGACATGCACTGATGTTGAGATAGTCGCAGAATGTGTATTGAATGTTGGTACCGAAATACTGACGTCGTTGACCGACTTTGTTCAGAGCGGAGTTTATCACCATCTGAAATGTGGCATACAACATATGGTTGTAAATCTAAGCATTTTGCATAATCTAACCATACTTTACTCACATGAGTTCTGTACAACATCCGATCACTTTAGGGTTACACAGATTCAAGAAAATTACTGCATTATCTCATTATTAAACTAGAGGGCACTCAGAGACTGCATACCTCCGCCTACGCGCAAAATATTGAAGTAATCTATTGTTATTAGAATTTGAGTGGCTGGTGCATATATTATGCACGTCCTAATTACGCATTCAGTATAAAGTTTTATTTAATTGACCGGGAAAAGCAAGACAAACTTTTGTTATTTCTCATTTAATTTTTAACCAAATTCAACCAAATTTTAATCAGTTCTTCCGTAGCCGATGGGAAATGCACTCACAAAATTTCGTACGGATATGTTTGGTATTTCTTGAGTTATCGTGCTCACAGACAAACACACACACACACACACACACATACACACACACATACACACACACACACACACATACAAACCCAGATGATTACATAACCTCCTGGCGGAGGTAATTATAACCATACTTAATTAAAGCTTCACTAAGCACCAGAAAGCGGTATAATTAAGATTTAAGATCCGTAATAATAGCTGAGATTCCCTACCTTACATTGTTGAGCTCCAATTGCCAGACGTTTGGCATAATCATATGCAACATGTTGTTTTTCAGTGCCACTCACTGCATCATGATGTTGTGCTACACCCATGGCATCTCGTAATGTTTCTGAACTGGGATCAGACTCTCCAAGTTTGCCCAGAACTTCAAGTTGTTTACATACCTAGTATGATGGAAATTATACCGATGATGGTGATAGTGAGGTTGGTGATTCTGTTGATGAATGTAGTTGTGTTGATGTTGATGATAAAGATGGGTTGTGGATGATGGTGATGATAATGATGTGATGATGGTGGTGATGGTAATGATGTGATGATGGTGGTGATGATAATGATGTGATGATTGGTGGTGCTGGTAATGATTATGGTGATGATAATGATGTGATGATGGTGGTGGTGTGATAGTAATGGTGATGGTGGTATTAATCATAGTGGTGATTATGATTGGATGGTGATTATGGTGATGGTGTTATTGATGATTACATGATGGTGATATTGATGATAGTGGTAATTATACTGTATGGTGATGATTATGCTAGTGGTAGCAGTGATGATAAAGGACAAGGACCACTACCTGTAGTAAATTATTATTTCTTCTCACATAACCTTTCAGTGCAGGTCTGCTGGTAAAATAACCAGTCCAATAACAATGAGGGCAGTCTGCATAAGGAAAGAAATCATCTGTCTTCACTTCGAGTTCCATTCCTTTTATTGCATCGACATATTTTGATGGTGTGGAGTAAAATGTATTCACCCTACCGTCCTAAACAACAGAAATATGTTTCCGAAAAAGCAGAAAAATGTTTGCGAAATTTTAAGCAAGCTATCCGATACCATACATTATTCTTTCACATAATTGGTCAGAAAATTTATGTTGCATTTATATCTATTATTCTAAATTGAACACTAACTTTATTTATACTGGTTAGCTCTATCAGTTCTGAACTGTTCTCCCTAGAGGTCCAGTAAGGGCCATCCTTTTCTACAGCAGGAAACGCGGATTAAATTTTATGCTTAAACTGTTCTCTCTAGAGGTCCACTTATAAATTAATACGTGTTTACATACAAATCATACCTTGTTTACAAAAGCAATCAGTTTATCCAAATTTTTAAACCAAGTATGAGCATTTTGATAATTAAAATCACTTCCCATGGTGAGCATGATGTGCCCGGACTTGTAATGCAAAGCTTGCTCACATGAGCGGTTGATAAACAATTCCACCCTCTGTTTTACATTGAAGTCAAACAGTCGAGGGTCGTCTTGCATAGGAGGGTCACCGCACAGGATATCAAAACAAAAACTAGACGGGGGGCCATACCCATTATATAGTACCCCAGTGAATATTTCTGTGGCGGCCCCAAGGCTTTGACTGCCCCGCCATTTCAGTTCCATGCGTTGTTCATCAGTGCGCTTTTTCATATCTGCGTAGTCGATACGCGCAAAGAAGAAGCCTTCAAAAGACATTTGCGCGAAGAGAGATGCTTGTTCTGCTGAGTGTCCAAACGGATCTATATGCCATGCGACTCTTGGTCGAGCACTTGAGCCAAAATTGTTATCGATGAATTGTAAGCCGAGAGTCATCTGATCTATGATTGCGTTATAATGAGTTGCTGCTTCATCGTTCATGCACCACCCGCCATTAATAAATTCCAATTGTCCTCTGTGGACAAGTGCTTTCACTCTGGCTTGCATAGCCGGGGTCTGTTGTTGCCACCATCTTTTAAAGAACGCTATTTCAACGTAGATAAAGTGCCTCATAGGGTTTGCTTCTAATGCTGGGATCACTGAATCAAGGATGTATTGAACGCCTGCTATTTGAATGCTGTTGTTAGCGCCGTAATAGTATTGATCAACAGTTTTGAGCCAACCGACATCGTCATGAGTGTGAGGAACAAGGTGAATTTGAAGCACTTCGTCCTGGTTTCTTGGCGACTTCGAGCACACAAAAGCGCTTGAAAGAAAGGGAAAACTAGATAGGAATAACAGTAATAATACTTGGGCCATTGCTAGCAAGTAGTCAGCAATGGACAATGGTTTCTGACGTACTGTTTGCGACAATAAAGTTTCGAAATAAGTCAAGACAGTTAACACTTTCTGTTTGTAGACAAACACTACACTACAGGAGTTCGTAATTTGAGATAAATTATTTCAACAACTTCTTATCGTCCAATATTTCAACAACTGTTTGCAAAGTTGTGAGTCACATGACCTGTGAGATCTTCTAAAAAAACTTTATTTCAACGTGTTAAAATTTAAAAAGTTTATTACGAACAAGTGCTGACTAGATAAGATGCGAGATTTTTTGCGCAAGTATGCTGAGGATGAATACCATTGGATTATTCAACACTAACTACAATTCACACGCCCCCAATTCAATGGACAATGTCGAGATTATGGCAGGTTAGTCTGTCAAGGTTAATCACCAAAATATTCACAACATTGAACTAGGCGAGAGGGGGTCATGAAATATGCCGGACGACATAACCTTGGGTAAGTTACTTAATTAAAATGTCAAAGTATTAACTTGGCAATATTTTGAAGAATGGGCTCAATGTCCAAGATCGTGGCACTACCAGCCTCAAAAAACGGCAAAACATAGGTCAACTGGCTGGTTTTGGTTGTAGATTGTGATACTATATGTGACTGCAGTTTAGAAATTCAACACGCGTATGTAATTAACGGGATTAGTGCAAGATTAGTGTATCATTGCGCTAATTATTCTGAGTTGAAGTTACGCCAAACGGCGAAACAAAAACCACAATGACACAAGTATCATTACTGTTATTCGTGTCTAGTTTTCCCTTTCTTTCAAGCGCTTTTGTGTGCTCGAAGTCGCCAAGCAACCAGGACGAAGTGCTTCAAATCCATCTTGTTCCGCACACTCATGACGATGTCGGTTGGCTCAAAACTGTTGATCAATATTATTACGGCGCTAATAACAGCATTCAAATAGCAGGCGTTCAATACATCCTTGATTCAGTGATCCCAGCATTAGAAGCAAACCCTGTGAGGCATTTTATCTACGTTGAAATTGCGTTCTTTAAAAGATGGTGGCAACAACAGACCCCGACTATGCAGGCCAGAGTGAAAGCACTTGTCCACAGAGGACAATTGGAATTTATTAATGGTGGATGGTGCATGAACGATGAAGCGACAACTCATTATAACGCTATCATAGATCAAATGACCCTCGGGTTACAATTCATCGATAAAAATTTTGGCTCAAAAGCTCGGCCAAGAGTCGCATGGCATATAGATCCGTTTGGACACTCGGCAGAACAAGCTTCTCTCTTTGCGCAAATGTCTTTCGAAGGGTTTTTCTTTGCGCGAATTCACTACGAAGATATGCAAAAGCGCACTGACGAAAAACGCATGGAACTAAAATGGCGTGGTAGCCAGAGCCTTGGGGAGGCCTCGGAGATATTCACTGGGGTATTATACGATTTTTACAACCCTCCCAAAGGGTTCTGTTTTGATAATTTGTCTTGCAAAGATCCACCAATTCAGGATGATCCTAGATTATTTGGCGACAATGTTAAGCAGCGTGTCGACTTGTTCGTTAAAGAAGCATGCGAGCAAGCGTCGCATTATAAGTCTGGTCATATTATGCTCACCATGGGAAGTGATTTTACGTATCAAAACGCTAATCCATGGTTTAAGAACCTGGACAAACTAATCACGCATGTCAATAAGGTATTTACCTTCTTAGGTTACACTTTGGAAATAGGGGGGGGTGATAGCCTTTGGTCCCTGTGATATGTCGTTTCCCTGTCACATGTGAGAAAAGTGCTTTCCAATTTGAGTCTACCAAAAACCGAAGACTTTCTCCGGCTAACAGCCTAACACTGAACCTTATTGGACCTCTAGAGTGAACAGTTTAGACATAAAGTTTTCTTCACGTTCCCAGCTGTAGAAATGGACGACCCTGACTGGACTTCTGGGGAGAACAGTTTAGAATTGATAAAGTTAACCTGTATAAATGTAGTTACAGCTGCGGTGCGAGATACACTACCTAAAAAATAGAAATGACAAACCGACCATTCAAAGATTTTTGTTGTTTAGGACGGTAGGGTGAATGCATTTTACTCCACACCATCAAAATATCTTGATGCAGTAAAAGGAATGGAGGTGGAGTTAAAGACAGACGATTTCTTTCCTTATGCAGACTGTCCTGGTTGTTATTGGACGGGTTTTTACACCAGCAGACCTGCACTGAAAGGCTATGTGAGAAGAAATAATAATTTACTACAGGTAGTGGTCAAATGTTGTCCTTCATCATCACTACTACCATTAGCATAATCATCACTATCATCACCATATAATCACCTCTATGATCAATACCACCATCATGTAATCACCATTATCATCAATAACACCATAATCATCATCTCCATCATATAATCACCACTGTGATCTATACCACCATTACTATAACACCACAATCATCATCCACATCATTATCATCACCACCATCATCCCAACCACCATCTCTATCACCATCATCATCAACAGAATCACCAACTCACCATCACTTTCACCATCATCGTTATAATTTCCATCATACTAGGTATGTAAACAACTTGAAGTTCTGGGCAAACTTGGAGAGTCTGATCCCAGTTCAGAAACATTACGAGATGCCATGGGTGTAGCACAACATCATGATGCAGTGAGTGGCACTGAAAAACAACATGTTGCATTTGATTATGCCAAACGTCTGGCAATTGGAGCTCAACAATGTAAGGTAGGGAATCTCAGCTATTATTACGTATCTTAATTATACCGCTTTCTAGTGCTTAATGAAGCTTTATTTAAGTATGTTTGAGATAATGCAGCACTTTTCTTGAATGCGTGTAACTCTAAAGTGATCAGATGTTATACAGAACTCATATGTGAGTAAAACGCGATTAGATTATGCAGAATGCTTAGATTTTCAACAATATTTTGTATGCCATATTTCAGATGGTGATCAACTCCGCTCTGAACAAAGTCAGTCAACGACAACATGTCGACGCTAATATCCAATATACATTCTGTGACCACCTCAATATCAGTATATGCCCTGCTTCAGAGGTCACTGAATCATTTACTATCACCGTATACAACCCCATTGCTCGAAATATCGATACCAACATCCGAATCCCAGTGTCAAGTCTGTCGGTCAGAGTACTTGGACCAAATGGTACACAGGTTTCGTATACTGTGCTACCAGTGACCAATGTCACCAAATATGTCCGTGGTAAGCGTGGAAACGCCCCATATGAGCTGGTCTTCCCAGCTAGCGATCTTCCTCCTCTTGGTCTAGCTATGTATGAAGTAAAATTTGGTCCTAATTTTCCTAAAATGTCAGGCTATAAAACACCTGTCCTTAAACAAAGGAAACGCGACGATGTTGATGTTTTCGGTCACAATGTTCACAAGAGGTCAGGATTTAACAAACTAGAGCTTTCTCCAAACAGTAATTATTCTATCGAGAATCAGTATCTGCGATTGACATTTTCTACTGACACTGGGCGTCTGGTTGAAGTCGAAAATTTGAAATCCAAAATAACGCTATCAATTGACCAGCAATTTTACTGGTACGAGGCTAATGGTTCGGGGGCTTATATATTTGACCCAAAATTAAATAAACCGAGCGACGTGAGTCTTGGGAACAAGGCAAAGATAAGCATTTTTCAAAGCAAGGATTTACAAGAAGTGCATCAAGTTTTTACGCCTTGGGTGAGTCAGACTGTTAGATTATATTCAAACAAACCGTACGCTGAATTTGAATATACTGTTGGACCAATTAAAAAAGCTCCGTCCCCTCGTGTTGGAAAAGAAGTGATTTCGAGGTTTGATACAAGTTTGAAGACGAATGGTGTTTTCTACACAGATGCCAATGGACGAGAAATGCAGATAAGGAAACGAAATTATCGACCGACATGGACATATCAAAGTGAGTAGATCTTGGTATATAATGTGGTTAGTTAGGTTCAAGTTAGGATGAGGCAACATCGTTCCTCTTGAGGTTAGATTTTAGGTTAAGGAAAAGTTAAGGTTTGGTTAACCAAGCCTCTTCGTTCCAGGCCATTCCTCTGGCTTAGGGGTTGACAGTTAACCCATCACCACAGCTAACATTTTCCCATATCTTTTTCATTAGATACAGAACCTGTTGCAGGGAACTATTACCCGGTCAACAGTCGAGCTTACATCAAAGATGAGTCTGGTGTTCAACTGACCATAATGACAGACCGCTCATTAGGAGGCTCGAGTATAAAAGATGGTTCCTTGGAGTTCATGGTACATCGTAGGTTACTCCACGATGATGGAAGAGGTGTTAATGAAGCCTTGAATGAACCAGGAATTAACGGACGAGGTCTTATTGTCCGAGGGAAACTTTTACTTCTAGTTGAAGAAGCAAAATCGTCGGCAAAATTACATCGCGCTGTTGGCGAGGAAGAAATGTTACGTCCTTCGCTAGCTTTCTCAGCAGGTAGTAATGACCAAGCTAGTTACCAAGCCTTGAATCGGTCATTACCAGCAAATGTTCATCTGTTAACATTAGAAAGTTTCGACAAGTCTGTGTTGCTACGTCTAGAACATCAGTTTGCTGTGGGTGAAGATGTTGAACTTTCAAAAGCTGTCACAGTTCAATTGAAAGGTTTGTTTCAAGATTTCACCATCTTGGCCGTCACTGAACTCAACCTCAGTGCAAACCTGGTGAAGAGTCAGCGCCAACATACAGTGGAATGGAAACGAGCTAAGCGACGAAACAAAATTCTGGTCCCGACCGATGATTTTGAGATTACATTGAAGCCGATGGAAATTAGAACATTTAAACTTGACATTGAATGGAATTGATAATTTGACACTCAAACCTTTGGACTTTAAACTTTTGATAAACTTTCGTTTCTAGCATTTGCACGACTTGTTATTACTGTTGTAGTAATGTTATATTACACAACAACCCTGTTTCATGTTTTGTCGTAGTATATTTCATTCTATATGCATTATACTTTCACTATATATGTTTATAAAAACATTAAAAAGCTGTCTTTGGGCAATATATACTATACAGTCTATATTATAGTGTATATAATAATTTATCTTATTCTTAGATATATAAAACGCAGAGCAAAAAGGGTTTGAAATTAGTCACCAGACTACACACATGTCTCCGTATACTTCACTGGCAAAATGTCTAGATCTTTTGTGATAGATGACAAAAGAGGAAACACTATCTTACTCACAGCTGATACATGGCTAGAATTTTAGCTAACAGCTACCGACATCTAAAGTTCCCCATTACTAAAAACCCTCTAGCAAGGTACGGTTTCTATACACGCGTGCTCGGCTTCGACTGCACTTGTTTAAAGTTTCGTCGCGTGTACGCGCGTAATCTTTCTCGCGCCAACTCGAATTCTTCTAATCTTTGCGTGAGTGCGATTTTCTGATGAATTGCTTGTCTCAGTAAATGATTTAATGTCTTCTTTTCATCCTCTGCGGCCGTAAGTCGTCGCTGGAGGTCGTCAACTTGCGCTACATAATCCTCGCATCTCTGCGCGAACATGCTGCGTAGCGACTGAAATGTCGCCGATTCGGCTTGCATCGATTTCAAATTGCGTTTAAGCTTCGTGATGACCTCGTTTTGAAGTGCTTTATCGCTTTCGTAACGACTTTTCAAGTTCGCTAAAGCTACTTCGTATGTGGATTTATTTGCTTTGAGTACAGTACGCAGGGTTGTAATTTGTTCCCGTTTTGTCGCAGCAAGCCGTTGGAGCTTTAAGACTTGGTCTTGAAGTGACCCCCCGTCCGCGGGTGTGAGGTCATCTACTTCGTGTTCGCTTCCCGCGGGACGCGTGGGCTCCTCGCGACGTTCGCGCGAGATATCCACGGTCTTCTCGACAGCTTTTCTTAGGAAACGGACCTGATCGCGGACGGCGGTGATAAGTTTGTAACAGGCCAGCGGATCACCCGGCTCCTCGGGGTGTTCGTCGTCTTTTCGGTCGTCGCCATTTTTGACGGTGACAGTTTTTTCGTCGTCGGACATATTTCGGATGTCTCCGTTCATAATCGGAGAGCCATTGATTGGTTTAGTTGATTTGTATCGAGGTGAAAGCGTCTTAAGGTGTTCCAACACAAGCTGGTTCGGGGTATCGCCGTTTGCCATACACACCTGTTGATACAACTTTGCTAAATCTTCACTAACCAACTTCAACTCATCCTGTGTGCAGGTTAGGCTCCCTTTAGCCTCGCCCGCAAGTGACGTCATAGATTGAACATCTTCTCGAAGTGTTCTGATAGTCTGATCCGATTCTTCTTCCTTAGTTTTCAAATTCAAAATCTTTTCTTCCAATTCTTTCACTCTATTACACAAGAAGTCCGCCTCTTCGGCCTTGCCTTGTAAGGACGCATTTTTACCACGTACTTCGTCTAGTTCGACATGCATGTTTTTAATAACCATCTGAGCCTTAGATTCCTTATGATGGTAGTTCTTAACAATCTTTTTAAGTTCCTCGAGTTCTTTAATTTGATTATTTAGAACAAAAACATCGTTCGAAGCAGGGGCTGCATTCCCACCTTGGATTTCCTTACGAAGTTTCTGAGAATCTTGAATAGTCGAGAATGCACTGAACTCTTCTTTGAGTTTCAGCACCTCCTTATTACGTTGCGCAAGCGCGTTTGTAAGCGCAGCTTTCTCGGAATTCAACTGCGCCATTTGGTCTTCTAGGTCTCGTAGTTCCGAGAACTGTAGTTCCTTCATCAAATCATCCACCAGTCCGGGTGCGGGAGACTTCGGTTCCACAGTAGCCTGATGGTACTCCTCTGTGATCTGTTTAACCAATGGGTGTTCGTCATCTGACATATCTTCATTCAAAAGGCCCTTGCTCTCCATGTCCCAAGTTTCAGCACACGGTTGTTGGTTCCGTTCTTGTAATTCTTTCTGTAATTGACTGTTGCGTTCGCGTTGTTCTTTTAAGGTATCCAAAGTCTCATTAAACTGTTTTTCATGCTCTTCTGCTTTCCCTGTAGACATCTGTAGCTGTACTTTCATCACATCCATCTCTTCTCGCAATGTGTTATTCTCGACTTTCAAAGCTTCATACTCGACCAGTTTTGATTTCAAGCCAGATAATTGCGACTGCAGGCTGGTGTTCTCTTCTTCCAGTTCAGAATAGTCTTGATTATGTCTTGCATTACGGGTCTTTAACTCGCGCAAGTCTCCTTTGACCTTAATATTAAATACATAAATAGATAAATACACCTCTACTTGTGGACATCTCTAGTCAACCCCTCCCTACAGGACAGTGCTCTCCTCTTGACAAGTAAAATAATATGGCATTGGACAGAGTAAAAAATAAGGTAGGGTGCAAGCAAGTTCATTAACCCATCGAGTCGCATTGCACCCTGATGCACCCTACTTTAGTATTTTACTCTGTCTAACACCAGACGATTTTACTCGTCAAGGGGAGAACGCTGGCACTTAATGGGTTAATTAGCCCATTGGACACTAGCACTCTCCTCTTGATGAGTAAAATCATATGGTACTGTATTTGACAGAGTAAAATAATAGAGTAGGGTGTGTTAAACATGCCTTACTGCTCACTTATGGCCTGTTTACACTTGCAATTTTTGGTGTGATGTCTAGTGTGATTTTTGGCTTCTGATGCGGCTGAACAAGTAGATGAATTATGAATGTTCTGAGTATATGTACCCTGGTCTGAACTTTCATAACTCATCCACACATTCACACCATCAGAAGAAGAAAATTGCAGCGAAATGATTGCAAGATATTTCAGTGGAGTTAAAATATGACATCAGCAAGAACTAAAAACTAAATAGGGGCCATTCACAAAGGATGTCCGAGCCAAGGGGGGGGGGTTGGAAAATCAGGACAAACTCGGACATAGGGGGAGGGGGTTTTTTTAGCAATCCGGATGTCCGAAATTTAAAAAAATTCAAAAACAAATTTCTTTTTTCCCTCTATTTTGAGCAGTCCTTCCCATTGTGAAATTGGCATTTTGACTATGCGGTTAACACTCGATTTTGTTTTAATTAGTAATTTATATGTTTTTGTGTTCACATTTAAAGTTATAAAAAGTTCTAAAAGTAAAAAAAGTTTTTTACTCTTGATATATACAAGGTTGCATGAGTTTTTTGCGAGGCATGGCGGATGTCCGGGGGGAGGGTCACTAATTCGGACAATGCCGGACAAGAGGGGGAGGGGGTCTGAAAATCCATCATTTGGCCGGACATCCTTTGTGAATGGCCCCATACTCACTTCTCTAAGACAGACACTTTGTCCTGTCTCTTATTAGAGAAGTGACTATTTCATACTGTTCATATTAACCCATTGAATTGCATTGCGCCCTACTTTGTTACTTTACTCTGTCTAATGCCAGATGATTTTACTCATCAAGAGAAGAGCGCTGGTGCTTAATGGATTAATTATAGAGAGATGTGAAACAATGAACAGGTTAATTAACAGAATTTCTTTCACCTTCTTCAAATCTTCATGTTGTTTTTCAACTTCCTTAAGGAGACCGCCATTTTGAGCTGAGAGTCTATCAACCTCACTCACAGCCCGACGTTCTCCTTTCTTTGAAATTTTCAGGTCAGATTCAAGATCTACAATCTTTGCCAGAAGTCCAGCTTCCCTTGTTTCGCTTTCCTGCACCAAGCTTTCTTCACGTACATCACCGAAGCGATTGCGTTTTGATTGCTCAGATTTAAGTTGCTCTAATGCCTACAAGAGAGATGCAAGTTAACTTGTTAATGTGAACACCTTCTGTCTAAAAATATAGAAGTACATCATAAGGTGTCAAATAGAGTGCAATAACTACAATAAGCCTTCTGGGTTCAGAACATTTTAGGCAAAAGTTAGTGGAACTAAGTGAAACTGAGGTTTATTGTTTGTCAGACCCAACCATATTGGTGTCCAACCAAAATATAGCTTTCACTTATAATAGAAGGGGACAGGGGCTAATTTGACAAAGGAGTTCAATGAGAATATATTTGTGAACACTTTAAATGCTTTTAAAAATGTTGGAAGCGAAACCAGGATTCATAATTAATTGTGTAAACGTTCTCTGGTTAAAAAAGATTTATTTATTAACAAGCTTTCGACTGCCAGTCTGCAGTCTTCGACGGGTAGATTTATAATGTAATAATAATACACATTATAAATCTACCCGTCGAAGACTGCAGACTGGCAGTCGAAAGCTTGTTAATAAATAAATCTTTTTTAACCAGAGAACGTTTACACAATTAATTTACTTTAAATGCTATATTCAGGCTACTACTGATAAAAAATGTGTTATCTGGTATTACAAGGAATTAAATTTTCTGGAATCAAATATTTCTGTGAATTTTGAACTGGAAAATGTTGCAAAAGTTTTGAACTTCTAATTTAAATATTCTTTCAATGGTACAATATTTCAATTCCATTCTAGAACTATTGGAATATAATAGCATTAATAGGATAAATTTGATACATCCATACTAGATATAAAGCATCAAATTCCCCTCATGACGGCTCTGAAATCCATTACAACGATCTCCAACTGTTTACACATTAATTAATGTATTACATTTCAACACATGTTTTTAGCCATTCAAAAGAGATTTTGTCAAATCATTGATCTTTACCTCATACAAACATACATCCGTAATCATCAATTCATTGCCATTATCTTTAGACCCCAAACCAAGTTTTAAATCACACAAACAAACCAGTAACTCTAAATCACCTTAGTGCGGCGTTTTGAAGGAAATTAAGCTATTCAAAACACGCTCATTATAAATGGATTTCAAATTATTTATCATCGCTAGTATTGATGGCTACTACATGTTGACATGAAAAATAACTGGTACAAAGTATAAACTATAGAAGCTAAAAATATTCTAACCCCAAAAGTCATTGCCATATTTCCCTTGATAACAATAAACACACGAAAAGTTTTATAAGGCATAATATAAAGCAAAAAGCAAGGTATTTTTATTTTAATGTAAAGAAATTGAACATGTTAGAGCAATATTTTCATATAAATGGACAGCCTACTTTGGCTGTAAATATTGTCCCAAAAACTCTATAAATATGCTATAAAATACCAGTCATTATTCTCACCTCTTTTGAGTTTTCAAGTTCTTGTTTTGTATTTTCAAAAACAGTTTCCAATTCATCATATTGTTCCTGAAGAGTCTGTTTCTCCTCCAAGACAGCCAAGCCATACTCAGCCGCTCTTATTTTATCGCAACTTGTCTGTTGTAATTCTTTATTTAACCGTTCAATTTCGGTTTTAAAATACTCCATGGATGTCATTCTTATAGCTTTGGGACAAAATCCTCAACGTTTGGCCACGGACGTTTAAAATTTTCACATTTTGCCTTTGTGTTTACGTTTCGATTACATTTTGTATATAAGAGCAGGCAGCGTGTGTTTAGATCAACACTCCCCCCTGTTTTCAACAGTGTAAAGGGTCATTACAGGGGGGTTCTAAAGAATTCTAAATGCATATATAATTGCATTGTTGCAAGACAAACATGTGCGAATTCGTACTATACAAGCTAACTTGAAAATTTACATAAAAGTATAATAATATTTGGGAACAATTTCAAGGCAGTGCAAGATTTATTTTGTATTTTATCCGATGAAAACAATTTTTTTGTTTGATTGGCATAACATGAAGTTTTTCACACTTGTAATTTCCTTTCTATGAAAGGAAAACCGAATTGGGAATTTTGGTTAAAACACGTACGTCCTTTTGTAGTCTTGTACTAAGTAAATTCCTCCAAAAAAATACATAGAAATGGGAAAACATATTTTTAAAACCCTAGAGCGAACTCTAGTCTATTTTTTACTGGTAAATAGTAAATACAGACAGTTTTATGCAGATGACTTTACAGTAATTTTCCTAAGTGGAAACAAGTACACGTGTTTGCCTCTAAAAAAATTTTTTACAGTAAGAAATTTCTGAGAAAGAAATAGTAAAATTCTTCAAGACGTTTCGCGGAATATGCATGAAATATCCCTGAAAGAAAAATATAGATTTTCTATGAAAAAAATGTATAATTTTACGGCTTTTCTTGGCTAGTTTTGTTATGAAAATCAGGGCTCAAAATTTGCACGTTGTTTGCTCGACACGTTTGTTTTGTTTGCATAAATTAATTTGCAACAATACCAGTCGGAAATACAGTAGCAATTATGAAGGTAATGGCGACAATTCTGCTGCTATTCTTCAGCAGTATTTTGTCAATTTATGCTTCGTTGGACCAGGAATTTGGTGTTGACCATGAAAAGGATAAACATGACCCATCTTATAAATATAAAATGCGAGGTATTTAAAATATTCAATTATTAAACAGTATATACAGTAATTGGGCTATTCCATTTAATATCCGTACCCCCCCTGTCGAGGATCCCTGGAATTCTTCAGGGGTAAAGTGTTTTGAGCTTGGAATTCTTCAGGGGTAAAGTGTTTTGAGTTTGGAATTCTTCAGGGGTAAATGGTTTTGAGCTTGGAATTCTTCAGGGGTAAAGGGTTTTGAGCTTGGAATTCTTCAGGGGGAAAGAGGTTTGAGATTGAAATTTTTCAGAGCTTGGAATTCTTCAGGGGTGAAGGGTTTTGAGCTTGGAATTCTTCAGGGGTAAAAGGTTTTGAGCTTGAAATTCTTCAGGGGTAAAGGATTTTGAGCTTGGAATTCTTTAGGGGTGAAGGGTTTTGAGCTTGGAATTCTTCAGGGGTAAAAGGTTTTGAGCTTGGAATTTTGGAATTCTTCAGGGGTAAAAGGTTTTGAGCTTGGAATTCTTCAGGGGTAAAGAGTTTTGAGCTTGGAATTTTGGAATTCTTCAGGGGTAAACAGTTTTGAGCTTGGAATTCTTCAGGGGTATGACAATGAAAAATATGTATCCTCGACAGGGGGGGGTACGGATATTAAATGGAATAGCCCATTGCAGAGACATTGATATTGTATTTTGGCATAATGTGAGGGCTCGCTTATGTTTTATTTTTTTATTGCCATCCTACATGTTTCACAATGTGTTTTCTCATCCAATGTTTATCAATTTCGTAAATCCTAAATCTTGTCATTTTCCTTCCTTTTGTCCCATTTCCATTTATGAAAATAAATTTTATCTCACACCTGGCAGACGTTAATATTGGTAGTCCTCTTTTAATGTTGTTATCAGCATTTTCTATCATTGAAATAAAATATGCAATATATTTTATTTCAATGTGGGTAACACCAGACACTGTCATGGGTAGATTGTGCAATGTTATTGGGTTCAACCTTTGCTAATACATGTACATACTGAATATTTTAAGATTCATGGAAGGCTTATTTGAATAAAATCAATGAGAGTGTGTCTGCATATGAGGATTGTTCTAATGTAAACAGTGGTTGTTACAAGAAAGTGATTGATAACGACCTGAAGCTTTGGAAAGATAAAGGTGGAATTACTAAATCGGACTTTGATAAAGCCAAGAAAGGAACGCGAGGAACACATTACCAGATTATCAACCATAAGTTGTATCGACAGAACGATTGCATGTTTGAAGCTCGGTAAGAATGGGTTAAAAATGAATTGATAAATAACTTGATTGATTATTGAATCTAAACAAAAATATTTGATGATGGTAGTAATGATGATAATGGTGATGATGATGGTAGTATAATGATGATAATGGTGATGATGATGGTAGTATAATGATGATAATGGTGATGATGATAATAATAATGTTTTATTCGTACTCACAAGAAGGAAAGAAAATTAGTTGTTTACATATGTTGTATATATAAGTTAGAGCACTGGCTGCACAAAATAACCATAAGGGCTAGAAAGAGGGTGCAGCCAATAAGGACTGGGGAAAATATAAATATAAAACTAGCTCACAGAACAGCTGTCTCCAGTAGGATATATACGTTGGAGAGAGCTGCACGCAAAATACCCTCATTACAATGTTCATATTTACATCAAATAATAAAGTTAATTCTTGTTACAATTCTCAATATTTCTGGATCATTTCAATTTTTATTCTCTTTTTGAATTGCAAGAGAGAGAGAGATTTGACATTCTCGTCTAGAGAATTCCAGATTTTAACACCTTGGAATCTTATATTAAAGATACCATAATTGGTTTTAGTTTTTGGTAAATAGTATGATTGTTTAACGGCAAGTCTTGTACTATAATTAGAAGCCTCATGGACCGGAATATAAAACTGACCAAAGGCCACCGGTAATAAGTTGTTATGGAATTTGTACATAAATTTGGCAAGATGGAAAGAAACAAGATCAGGCAATTTCATGATATTCAATCTTTTAAATAAGGGACTTGAGTGTTCATCGTATTTTGCAAATGTAATTATTCGTATAGCTCTTTTTTGTAAGATATACAAGTGTTGTAGAGTAGAGGGGTATGTATTACCCCAAATAGTTATTCCATAAATCAAGAACGGGTAAATCAATGCATAATAAAGATTTACAAGAATTTGCTCACAAACATGGTAGCGTAATTTGGAAAGGATCCCAATACTTCTTTTAATTTTCTTTGCAATGTAAATTGTTTGACTTTTCCAGTTAAGATTAGAATCTATGTAGATTCCCAAATATTTAATACAAAGTTCTTGTTTTAGTTCTTTTCCATTCAAATATAATTTGAAATTTGAGGATATTTTCTTTTGTGGAGGATGGAAAATAACGAAATTTGACTTTTCAATATTCAGAGAAATGCGATTTGAGCACAACCATATGTGTACATTATTTAGCTCATTATTCAAGTCATTTTGTAATGTAAGCAAGTTTTTGTGTTTATAGAAAAGATTTGAATCGTCTGCAAATAAATGAAAATCTAAAAGTTTTGAGCAACAATTGAAGTCATTTACATATAACAGGAACAGCAATGGTCCCAGTACCGATCCTTGGGGGATACCACAAGATAGTGTTAGTTGATCTGATGATACATTATTCAAAAAGACAAATTGTTTTCGATTACTAAGATAGGAAGCAAGCCAATCTTTTGCTATCCCTCTAATTCCATAATGCTCAAGTTTCATAATCAGAATTTCATGATTAACTGTATCGAATGCCTTACTAAAATCCAAAAATACACCACATGAAAATTGGCACTCTTCAATTGCTTTTTGAATTTTATCAACAATACACAAAATCGCAGAATCAGTCGAATATCCTGTACGAAATCCAAACTGCTTGTTGTAAAGAATATTATTTTTGTTAAGAAAGACTATTAATCTATTAAACATTAGTTTTTCTAGAAGTTTATTAAAAACCGACAGAAGAGAAATAGGTCGATAATTATTTAAATTAGTAGACAGACCTTTCTTGAATACAGGTATTACTTTTGCCAGCTTAAATCTCTCAGGAACAATTCCTGTTAAGATGGACTCATTAAAAACTGTTTCCAGGGGTGTTGTTATAACACTTTTAAGTAATTTTAATACTGAAATTGGTATGCTAAAAGGACCAGTAGACTTATTTGTCCTTAAAGACATTATTTCATTTTCTATCTCCAACGATGTTATAGGATGTATAAAGAAACTATCACGTTGAGGAGTTGTTAGATAATCTAGTGGTGATTTTTGTGCTTCCGGTATCTTATTCGATAATTGATTGCCAATGTTAGTAAAGTATCTATTAAAGGCATTTGCAATTAAATTTGTATCCGTGATTTCACAGTTATTCTCAAGAACTTTTGTAGGTTGTTGATATGATTTGGGATTACTATGTATAATTTTTTTTATGCCTTTCCATACTCTCTTGCTATTATTAATATTAGAGGCAAAGTATTTATTATAGTATTGTTGTTTAGATAATCTAATAAGATGGTTTATTTTATTTCTGTAATATTTAAATTTAGAGTGATAATGAACAGATTTAGTTTTTAGAAATTTTTTATAGAATTTATTTTTTGTGTTGATGGATGTTCTAATGGCAGACGTAATCCATGGCTTAGACTGGATTTTTAATTCCTTCTTAGACATCACTTTGATAGGAATGTATTTATCAACTTTTTGTGATATAGTTTCATAAAAAGTATCAAACATAGAACTAGCGTCAGAACAACAGGATAATGCATTGTCCCAATCTATGGTTTGAATATCATTAACTAATGCTGCCCCATCAAGCTTACTAAAATCTCGCTTATAGATCTTAACATTATTAGGTAATAAAGAGTATCTATTAATTATCAAAAAATTTGGCAAATGATCAGTAAGGTCATATACTATATTGCCACCAATAAGAAAATGTTCAACAGAATTGAAAAATATATTGTCTATTAATGTGGCTGAATGATCAGTAATTCTAGTCGGCTGAAGTATTTGAGGTTGGAAGAAATAAGAACCTAATGTGTCAAGAAAATCGTCTGTAGCTGGGTGAATTTCAAACCTTAAAAGATCTAAATTGAAATCTCCCATAATTACACAATATTTACTTTCTTGATGAATTTTTTCAATTGTTGAATTAAGGTATGACATAAAATTTCCTAAATTGCCATTGGGGTGTCTATATAACACTCCACATAGCATGTTCCGATGGGAGTCAGTCTGTATTTCAATCCATGAAGCTTCAAAATCTATTTCTGAACAAGATAT
>CACRXK020006126.1:0-26030 GCA_902702795.2 Paramuricea clavata
ATTATATAATACACACTCTAGAACATTTTCATCTTAACATATTACGGAGTGTACAATTACACAACTTAACATATATATAAGAGAAATATATTCATAAAGTGCTCTAGTGCTCAGAGAAATATATTCATAAAGTGCTTTATGGAGCCTGTCCAGAGCTTCGATAAAATTGAATGAAACCATCGTGTTCAAAATAGCATATTTATTTAGTTACTAAATAGTTTCGTACAGACTGGCTGCACTCGTCAGAATAAAATACTAAAATACTAATAACATGTATATATGGTGAAAAATAGGAAGTTTTATAGTCCCTAAGGTCGTATTATGCTGATAGAGATAAAATTATGTTGACTATAAAATTGCTCTATTATCCAAAATTTTCTAATTAAGAAGTCTATTGTTCTATGTTATAAAATTTCTAAGGATAAAATATTTGCGTTCGGCACGCGGAAACAAGTTCATTGCGTATGTTTAAAGTGGAGAGTTGAGGTTTATTAATTATAAAATATTTCTCACATAAACATAAATTACATCTATTAGTGGCAGGGTCGTATGGTTTCGCTTGCTTCAAGATTTTCCAAGTGATCTGATATTTAGCCTTACTGTTATTTAATTCCCAAATATGCTTGCTAAGTTCTGTGTTTGATTTCTTCGCTTCGTTATTAAATGTGCATTTGTGGTTGTAGGATCTTTTCTTGAAAGTGTTAGCAGTGAGGCCGACGTACGTTTGCTCCTGCTTGCTCTCGCTGTTAGCTACTGTGGCTTGATAAATAACTGATTCCTTCACACATTTCTTGTCTACAGGGCAGTCTTCTGGCTTGTTTTATTTGCATGTTTTCTCATCCGGTACAATTATATGTTTAACGTTTGCCGTACATCCGTAGCTCACCTTAACCGTGTTCCGGTTGAATATTTTACTCAGAGGATGGTCTTTCGGGAATTCTTCGTCCAATATCTTGAGAAATTCACTTTCTTTGTTTATTATACTAACACAAAAGATTGTCCATGTATAAACTCTACCCCTCGTATATACTGTAAGCCCCCCCCCTGTATGAGCCCATCAAAAATTCCATCAAATATATAGCCCAGGGTTTATTGTCCGAGATTTATGGTATTCCATGAACCCATTGAGATGTGATGTTGTGATGAATTAACAGACTGTATGTGCATGTCTCAGTTACCATTAGCACTTACATACCCTAAATTAATTTCTATTTGACTTCAGTCTCACACCAGGTGTTGGTTGTTCATAGCAGGCCTTAAAATATCTTTTACAGAGCCGTCTGAAAAATGTCCAGTGACGTTGAGTTTGGTTCGGACATATGTCCGATGACCTTCAGTTCAATTTTGAGACTCGGAAATAAGTCTGAAGGCCGACAAAATGAATATCAGCAGAATGAATTACTGTCGTTCCAATTGAAGTGTTGCTCAAATATTGATTCAATACATTACCTCGGGCTGCCCAATTCATTTCATCAAGTTCCTCGAGATATTCATACATTTCCTGTGAAAGAGGCAATTCCAAGTATTTGATAATTTCTGCTCACTTCCTTTCTATTTATGATTGGTTAGTTGCACAAACAACAAAGGTGATTGGTGCATTCAAACTATCCAACAGGAAGTTTACAATTATACTAGGAAGTGTATGAATATCTCGAGGAACTTGATCAAATGAATTGGTCAGCCCGAGGTAATGTATTGAATCAATATTTGAGCAACCCTTCAATTGGAACGACAGTAATTCTGAACGGTAAATGTTGTGAAGATATTAAATAATTTGTTTCTTTCATACTTATTCCCAAGCCAAAATTAACTTGCTTTCCAGAACAGCAGTAAAAGACTTAGACAATTTAAGCCCGTTTTCCACTCCACCATGCATTTCGCTCCCCACCCCGTGCTTGACAATTTTAAAAAAATTTCCAGTTCACCTTTTACACAATAGTACTCTGATTTGCCATTTAACATACGAACCTCTAGTCCTGGGATAGGGTACATTTTGATTTACGTTGGACAAAGCTACAGTTCGGTCGGACACAAATACACTCAGATCAGACAAACAATAAACCTCAATTTTACTTTGGTCGGACAGAATGTCTGGTGGTTTCCTCTCTACGTCGGACAATTTCACTAATGAGTTGGACAATGTCCATGACCGACCAATATTTTAAGGCCTGCATAGCCAGATTAACCCTAACTCGTAGTTAAAATTTATGTATTTCTACATACAGTATCTTTTTGTTTTAAAATTATGAAAAGAAAACTCCTATGGTGCTGATCGAGACAAGATGTCTAAAGAAATATTTCCAAATTTATAAACACACTGATAGGAAGTTTGCTTAATTTAATCTAAGGTTAACTTATCCGCTTTCGAACAATCAACCCCTGCATGGTGATTTTGTTTGTCGATGGGGAGTGTGTTGGACTTAAAAGGTTTTAACCTTTCATTGAAACTAGATTGTCTGCCCGCATTTTGTGTTAACACATTATTAAGATAAAAGCCAGGCTACTTTCAGTACTTCATGATTTTACTATGTCTAACATCAGAGGGTCACATTTCATATTAACCCTTTTAGATGCAAAGTAGCCTACATTTTAGTCATCCAGAAGGGGAGGGAGTCCAAGAGTAGAATCTAAAAGTCCTTAGTTTGTTTGTTTGTTCAAACTCATGAATACATTTAGCTAGTTACACCACCCACATGATCTGCTTAGTAATATATATAACAAGCCAATTCACTCCAATTAACCCAGTTTTCAGCACTTTCTTAAATTATGTCACCTTTCCTAATGCCAGACAAATTAAATAGTGTGTAGCTAGATTTTGCCCATGTTTCATGTTGACATATTTAGATGCAATTTTCCCTAACACTCCCTACTTTAAATACTTTAATATTGAACTGTGACGTCTCATGCTAGACAATTTTACTTATCGACTGTGGACTGCTTGCCCTCATTTGCCCTTAAATGTTGCCTACTTTCGGTTCTTTCTAGGGGTGTGCAGGACAGAGTATTTCTGCCATCCAGCCAGATACAGGATATGCTGGAGAGCTAAAAAATATCTAGCCCGATTCAGGGTATTATTCAAATAATTATATAAGGTTCAGGCATCATTTAAGGTTAAGTACCGGTAATAATTTTATTTGGTTAAAAAGTAAACAGTCTAAAACTAGTAAGCATGCATCATTGGTGGCAAAAGCCTCGTTTACATCAGTTAAAAGTTCAAATCCCAATTTACTGTACAAACAAGCATAAAAATATCTTGAAAATACTGATCATATTTATCATATTTTTACTTCAATGATCATGATATGATAACCTTATCAAATCATTTTCTAACCTGAAAAGAAGGCCTGAACCCTATATAAATAATATCCGGCATTGGGCAACCGGATACCAGATAATGAATTGAAATCGTAATATCCGGCCAGATACAGTATCAGTCCATTGCATGCTATGTCTTGAAATGCCAAACAAATTAACTTGTTAAATGACTGTATATTGATATTCAATATACTTAGCTAATATATGCACCCTTTTATTGTTAACCCTTTGAGCAGCAATGTGCCCAAGTGCACCCTACTTTGTTATGTTGCACTATCTAACACCAGACATTTTACTTTGTGAAATGCCAGACAATTTTACTCCTCAAGAGCAGTGTCCTGCTCACTAATGGTTATCCAAACTATCTGCCAATGTGCCTTGATAACCCATTAAGCCGAAATGCACCCAAATGGACCCGCCTTTGTTATTTAACTCTGTCAAACGCCAGACAATTTTAGTCCTGCGTGCTAGTGGGTTAAGTGACTTAATTACATATGTTATATATACACTTAAGCTGTTAGATTGTCCCATTGTATCTTAATTTTTTACTTATCTTGACACAGGCTTGTATGTTGGATCGATACGACTACCTGTAAATATGGTTAAACTTGGCTATGTGATTCAAAGGTTGTGGTTTACCGAGCGATAAAGAAAATGATACAAAAATGGAATGATTGGATGCAAGTTATTTACAGTGTTTCATATGACAGATATTCTGATTGTGGAAGATGTGGGGTTGCAATATTTTGACAATTGCATGGATATAAAGTACGAGACAATTAATAAATCCATTACTCTAATTGCCAGAACACTGCATCAGAATGAGAAGTTGTCTGTTAGTAAAAGTAAATAGTCAGCAATGTAAAATGTAATTTAGTCAGTGTCAAATAAATATTTTGTCATGGATAAACTCTGTGCAAATGAGCATGTCTCTAATGTCATTTTACTTTTAATAAGAATATGTAGATGTGTTTCTAATACACCTTAGGTTTGCTGTGTTATATAGCGTCATTTGTAGGTGTGTTATGTAACACACCTAGTAGTGTGTTATGAAACACACCTTACAACATGCTGTAAACATTACAGACCTGAATGGTGTGTTATACAGCACAGCTTTAGGTGTGTTTTAAAACACGCCATGGTGTGTATGAAAACACGCCATGGTGTGTATGAAAACACGCCATGGTGTGTTCAAAAACACACCTTTATACAAAACACACCTTAAGGTGTGTTAAAATCTGGACAAGCGGAAAACACACCTTAAGGTGGGTTTTAGAACACACCTTAAGGTGTGTTTAACTCACCTTAAGGTGTGTTAAACACACCTTAAGCTGTGTTATAAAACACGCCAAAAGCTGTGTTAAACACACCTTAAGGTGTGTTCTAAAACCCAACTTAAGGTGTGTTAAAATTTGGACAAAAATGTGTGTTAAATTAACACCCCTTTTTTTAGAGTGTAAAAATGTGCATATTTACATTGCATGCATGAAAGAGGTGTTTTATCTCTGCAATGAAAAGCGCGCTAGGAGACCGCATTCCTTTATCAGCTGATGCTATGAACAGTATTTCATCAGATATACTGCTTAATTTACCATGGAAAATCTAAAGACTTTTGGACGGTAAGGAGAAATTGTGTAACTTTCACAAACGTCTCTGCTGTTCACACGTCCTTCTTACCCTGTGCAGAAAATCTTCCAACTATACAGTTCACTAGTCAACAACATGCTGGCAGCAGCTTAAATAAAACATTCAAAGAGTATGCTGGGAGAAATAAGTCAAAGATATTTTTTATTATCAGCATTCCCACTTTTTAATCCTAACATGAATTTGCACAATCATAATTTCCTCGCTTTCGTTCATAATATGGTGAAGAAGAAAGAACATTTTATATTTCTGAGATAGCGAAGAATTTCGCTATTATTAACTTTGACATGTTTCAACACGCGTAGTTATGTGGTGAAGTTTTTAATTTTCTGACAGTTTGGCGGTGTTTGACACTATAAATTTCAGGAAAGTATTTTTCGGAACCAACGTTTATGCATTGCGATTTGTTTTTAAATACTTCTAATCTTTAATCGTTGAAAGTATTTGGGTTGTTGTAAATTGTACGCTAATCGTCAATTGGCAATGCACGCACGCATACTCATCAATGATTGACTAGAAGCCAGCAAACACCACTCACGAAATAACATAGTTACCCAACCCGTGGTAAAATATCTGCCAACGCAGACCTATAATGCCATTGAAACATCCGAGGCATATTCAGCGGACATATTTTTTTGAATATGGCGTTCAAAAGTTGAATGCTTCCTTTCCTTAATTGGTATCCCGGGCACTTTGGTGTTCTCATTCGGGAGTAACATTTCCGCATTTAATTTAGGTGGGATCATGTAGAAAATCGGCAAAGCTTACAAGAATTGTCTAGAAAAATCTGTCGATAGCTACGAAAGTTTTGAAAATTAGAATTGTTGTATTTATAGTAGCAAATTAAAATATGCTAGTCTGCAACGGGCTTAAAGGACTTCTTTTGTTCAAAACTCACATTTGAGGCGAGTTATTCTTTCCGCGAAAGAATCGTGCATCTATATATGTAGTGCCTGCATTTTATAATTATTGAAACTATATTCACAAGCGTACATTCATAATTAAAACGAAATCCATGAACAGAGTTGATCACTAATTGTCGAAGTGTATGTGCCTATTTACATGCATGAAAATGGCGTTCCCTCGCGTCAATTAAAAGTGCACCGTGTAGGCGAGGGTATACATTCTCTGTAAATTAATGTTAAATAGCTGCCATCTGTCATCGAAGCTGGAAAGTCTGATATGTCAAGAACTCAACTTCGTACTCAACTTCGCCTTGTAATTAAGACGATGAAACATCGTTTTAGATATGCGAAGGTCGCGTGTTCGATTCCCAACCTTTGGACAACTAGAATTTTCTGCTCACCCGCTCGCACCAATAAGAAGAATTATATTCATTATTAACATTGTGAAACTTACCAAAGTAATCCAGTTTACTTGTGAAGTCACTTTCAATCTTGTTGGTAAAGACAAATGTTTTAATTCAGTAAGCTTTCAGTTACGAAAATGAAAATACTTGGAATTGCAATGTCTTTAATAAGAATTCTTTACAGTATTGGAGAAGTCCTGCTGAGCCATTCAATCATTACTTAAATTATCTTGTTGTGGAAATGGTTCAAAACGCATAAACCTGAATTCATTCAGTTTGCGGAATGTGCATGGAAGGCAGAAAGTCCAGTATTACCAAATTCTCAATAATAAATATTTTTTTGCGTCTATATTGGTCAAAGTATAGTATTGTTGTTGATGTTTTTTCATATATTTATGTAGTATATGCATATGTACTAGAAAATACATCAATGCAGAAACCCTTGTCTTCAGACACAACAATGTAGTTGTCACGGTAACACGATAATTTTTTAAAAATGTTTTTACAAATGAAAAATCTTCTAAAAATATCACCTTTAATTACAAAATTACCAATTTTCGAAACATATATATGTTAGTTATGTTATTATATACGTAATATAAGCTTCAATTTAAGGTAAAATTCAACCACAAACGCTTCCCAAAACGTTTTAAAGTGTTCTTTATAAAACTAATAAAACTGCCTTTTGGTTTACCGATAGACTTTGAGTTTGAAATAAAATGATTTCAAATTCTCGCATGCATAGATAACTTTACTTTAATTGTTGGCTATTCATGACAGTCCGCCATATTTTTGAGATCAGTGAGAATGACCACCCACGCACAGTGAGCCACGCCCGCGAACATTGGTGAACTTTAGACTTCACAGTGGCAAATGAATGCAACTGTATGCCCTCTGGTAGAAATCAGACATGTGGCCCTGTGAATACGATTCCAGTACAGCGCTCTAAGCTGTACATTTGTAAGTAGATGGAAATTTTGAATATGTTTATCCAGGAGTAGTTGCAAAAAGTTCAACTATAGGCCCTCTGGCAGGAGGAATGGAACCTGTGGCCCATAATCTTGCAGCTAGTGCTCGACAACTAGAATTCTTTAGCTCGCATGGCTTGCCTGATTCACCAAATGTTATCTATAAAAAACTTTCAACATTTAGTTCTATCGAGTGAGATGCCCCAAATCCTGATAACAATATTTGTTTCATGTTTCAAATATTGTTTTAATATTTATTAGCCATCAACACAAACGAGAAAACTTTTTGGTCCCAGACCATATAATTCCGGTTGATGTTGTGAGGAATGAAAGATCATGTCAACCAATTAGATTAGATTAGTTTTATTTACCCACAAATAATATTTACAAGTTGAATATTTAAGAATATATAAACGGGCTAGAGACCTCTGGAAATCCTGTTGGATTTTTAAGACGAGGCCCCTATAGTTTTAGTGTTCAGTAATATAAAAATAGATTATGTACATAAGGACAATTTGCAATGAAAAACACAAACTATTTACAAACAAATATGAAAATGTTTAAGGAATATTTAGTACATTACAGAATACTGTCATTAATATTCCTGAAATATTTACATCAACTAGACATCAAGTAATAGGATTTTACAGTTTTCTTAAAAGAAAAATATGATTTAATATTTTTAATTTCTTCATCAAGGCAATTCCATATAGAAACGCCTTTGTTAAATACAGTGTATTTGCGATAGTTTGTTCTCTTATAGCTCACATGTAACTTGGTAGAATTTCGAGTATTATAGTTGTATAGTTCGTTATTTTGTTTGAAGTAATCATTATAAAAGTCCGGCAAATTTTGACAATAATTGAAGCTATACATGAATAAGCTGCATAGATAATCATTAATTTTGTAGATATCCAAGATTTTCAATTGTAAAAATATTGGTTCAGAATGATCCATATAAGATTTAAAACAGATTAGTCGTACAATTTTTTTTTGCACATTTAGTAACTTTTGTAACCTTGTTGGGTATGTACTTCCCCAAACTAGATTTCCGTACGTGAGGTATGGATAGACCAATGCATAATAAATCAATTTCGAAGAGTTTTTGTTCGTAAAATGTCTTAGTTTAGCAATCAGACCCGCAGATTTAATTATGTTTTTCAGAACGGTGTTGATGTGATTCTTCCATGTCAACTCTTGATCAATTAATACACCTAGGAATTTTACCCAAGGTACTTGTTCAACTATATCATTATTTATTTTTACTATGATTTCTTGATGCTGTGACTTATTTTTTGATTTAAAAATGACAAATTTTGTTTTCGATGCATTGATTGATAATTTATTGGCGTTAAGCCATTGCACTACTTCATTCATTTCATTTTGTATAGTACTAGCTAAAGTTTTTAGGCACGAATTTGAATAAAAGGCATTTGTATCATCGGCATATAAGACGAAAGAAAGAATTTTACTGCAGTTTTCAATGTCATTAATGTATATTAGAAATAGTAGTGGTCCAAGAATTGAACCCTGTGGGACGCCAGTCCTAACACTCATTTCAGTTGACCTATGTTGTTTATATTTGACCATTTGAGTTCTTTCCTGTAAATAATTTATAAACCATTGTAGACCTATACCTCTAATTCCATAGTGTTGAAGTTTTTTATGAGAATTTCGTGATTGACAGTGTCGAAGGCTTTAGAGAGATCAAGGAAAATACCTACAGTATATTTACCTTCATCTATTGCTTTGGATATCTTATCGGTTAGTTCAACAATGGCATGCTCAGTTGATCTATTTTTTCTAAAACCAAATTGATGTTCTGAAAGTATACGATGTTTTTCAACATAGTTAATTAATCGCTTGTGCATAAGTTTTTCAAGTAGTTTTGAAAAACAAGTTAATACCGATATAGGTCGATAGTTTTCAAATAGATTATTTCCCTTAGCTTTGAAAATAGGAGTAACTAAAGCTATTTTCAAAAAATTTGGTATTTTTTCAGTTTCAAATGATAGATGATAAATATATGTTAGAGGTTTAATTATTTCTTCACTGATGATCTTTATCATTTTCGCGCTTATGTCATCATGTCCTGCACTTTTAGTTTCACTTAAGTTATTAATCTCAACTTGCAGCTCATATTCAGTCACAGGTTATATAAACATACTTTCAACATAGTTACCATTAAGGTAGCTTTCATACGTTATGTTATCATTTTTGGGAATTTTTTTGGCTAGTTGTGGACCAATTTTCACAAAATATTCGTTAAATTTGTTAGCAATTTCCAGAGGATTTGAAACATTATTATTTGAATTCTTCTGTAAAAAAGTATCGGGTAGTTTTGATCTAGTTTTATTTCTGTTAAGAACTTCGTTAATAGTTTGCCATGTCTTTTTAATATCATTTTTATACTTAATAAATTGTGTTTCATAATAGGCCTTTTTTGCGGTTTTTATTACGTGATTCAGTTTGTTTTTGTATTTTTTATAGGCTGTTTCATTTCTATAAGATGGCTTTTTTAGAAAATTTTTATAGACTTTATTTTTCTTGGATATAGATTTAAATATACCAATTGTCATCCAGGGATTTTTGTGTGATCCACAGTTTTCTTTTTTATTTTTGCTAAAGGAAAACATTTATCAATTGCTACCTTCAAATTATTGTAAAAATTCGTATAGGATTCACAAGGGTCATTGGTTTCGAAAGTACTTTCGCACGATATATTTTTCACAGATAATGAAAACGAAGCAAGATTATCTTTGTCGACCATTCTTCTATAATGTTCATTTCCTCTTTTTGTATTATTTTTATTTGTGGATGAAGAAGCTATATGAAATATGGGGAGATGATCTGAAATATCTGAGAAAATTAGTCCATTTACACCAGATTCTATTTGTTCAAGATTGTTTGTAAAGATATTATCAATTAACGTGGCTGTATGCTGCGTAATTCTAGTTGGTCTATTTATCAGCGGATAAAAAGATGAAGTAAAAAGTTGCTCACAAAACTATTGGAATAATCGCAATCATCAGATTTCAAAAGATCAATGTTAAAATCCCCTGTCAAATATGTTATTTTCCCTGTTTTGTCAACTTCGGTTAGTATTGCATTTAGTTTATTTTCAAACATTGCAAAATTACCACTTGGCGGTCTGTAGATAGTACCAACAATTATATTTTTACCAGTTGTTGAAATAATTTCAATGAAAAGTGATTCAACTATTTCGTCTTCGTTTATATTTAGGTCAGTTCGTAGTTTGTAGTTTAAATTATTTGAGATAAAAACTCCTACTCCACCGCCCTTTTTATTAGCTCTGTTTGAGCAAACAAAATCAAAATTAGTAAGATGGAAATTTTCACTGTTTTGGTCATTTAGCCAAGTTTCAGTTAGGCTAATTATAGGAAAAGGTTGTTTCAAAGTACTTAGAAGATTCCTAAACGAGTCAAACTTATTAGCTATACTTCTTACATTAAGGTTTAGTATCGACAGATTTTTGTTATCAGTAATATTACTCATAGCAAAGTCGTTTGGTAGGTAATAATTGCATGTCAAATCATCAAGATTTTCCGGCATATAATTCTCAAAGTGTTGAGCGTTTGCAATGTTATTATTATTAATGTGAAAAGGATTAAACTTGAGTTGCGTTAATCTATCCATAAACTCATCACTTGGAACTCGACTGAAATCGCCAAAAATAAAATGGAATTCTAAATCATCAATTGAGTGAAAAGGAAGCGAACAGCTTAAGCACATGTTGCATATATCGATTTCCGTTTGTTGACATGTGACAGGTGATTTCATGCATGCGGTGCGAGCATGAAACCATCCCCCGCATGTCAGACAATTAATGCTTTTTTGATCCATACTTATTTTAAGGAAACAAGAAGAACAATATTTCTTACCTAATTTTAGAGTAGCCATAGCGTCTATTTATATATGTTAAAATAGGAAAAGATGGTAATGTTAATTATGAGTTGAAGGTTTGAACTCAACATTGTTTATATATAATTTATCCCGTACCATACGCACTCTGTGTCCTTGCGCTTTAGCCTTCTTTAACTCAGGGTATAAGGTTTGGCGAATCTTCTCAATTTCTTCGGGAAACTGCTCCGCGATTCCAATACGCGTTCCCCTGAGCTTTCTGGCGTTTAATCGTATTCGCTCTCGATCTTGGTGAAAGTTAAATTTGACAACTATTGCTCTAGGCTTGCGTTGGCCCTCGCGTTTCCTTCCGATTCGGTGAGAACGATCAATTTTTATTGTGTCTCTGGCTTTGGGAATCTCTAGATTTCTTTCTAAGATTTCGTAAATCTTCTCCGTCGTGTTTTCTCTCTCGTCTTCGTTGACATTGAAGAAAAGCAAGTTATCCCGCATGGATCGTGCTTTGAGATCAATGACGCTCCCTTGTAGACGACGGTTTGAATCTTCTAGCTCTCGTAGTTTCTGTGCGTTAAGATCGTTGGTTCTTTTGGACTTATCGGCTTCTTCTTTTAATTCCCGTAATTCTGCATGGGCAAATTCGATTGAGTCCTTCATGTGCCCCATATCTCTCTCGACGCAAAGAATGCGTTCTTTTATCTCGTCTAGCGTGTCTAATTTCGCCATCATGGATTTCACCATATTGTAGATTTGGTCGATGCGCTTTATTTCTTGGCTTTGATTCCCATTTTTACTTCTGATTCGTTTGGAATATCATAAACTTCGGATGATCTCGTTTTTGCCTTTTCAGTTGATGCATTTAGGGTAGATTTCGACATTTTTTGTGAGCTGTGTTTCAAAGCGTGTTGTCTCGTCAACATAATATATGATGTAATATGATGTAATATATGATGTAATTATATGATGTAATAATGGACTATTAGATACTCAGCGTATGTTATTGCATGCCATTATGTTTTCGAGTCTTCTATCCACTCTTTGTGATGGAACTTTTAGTTATGACTTATGTGGACCATGTCAATCAGAGTTGTTTTGTTTGCAGAGGTTAAAAATTGTTATCTTAATTTGTATAGATATTTGCATGATTGTAATCGTTGCTTATATATTGTAAATATTTAATTATTTTAGCTATTATTAAATTTGTGAATTGTACACTGTGATATGTTGCTTCTTTTATTTATTTTTTATTCCAATTAGATCTGTGATCTGAGACCAAGCTGAACAAAGGTGTGTAATTTTGCACGCCTTTCAAGGTGTGTACTTGCAAGCTGTGTAGCAAACAAAAAGGTGTGTTAATTTGCAAACCTTGCAAGGTGGTACGTGTGAGGTTAGTAAATGCTTAATTGATATGTGTGAGGTTAGTAAATGAACTGCAATGGTGGTATGCATATATATCTAGGATATACTGTATTCTTTAGTTTTGATGCGACAAACAGATGATATATATATTTTTACCTTTGTCCCTGTCCAAGTTATAACCATTTATCAATGCTTCAATATTAACCTCTAGTTTTCCGAGCGCATGGAAAAACGCTGAAGTTGTTCCTATCCACAAGAGTGGTGATCATGAGATCGCAAATAATAATAGACCTATATCGTTATTGCCAGTGCTATCAAAGATCTGCAAACGAGCAGCTATAATCAGTTTTCGACCTACCTTCTCTTGAATGATCGTTTATCGTCTAAACAAAGTGGAAACAACCATCTACACTCAACAGAAACCTCGGTAATTCAGACTACAGACATGATCCTGAATGCCATTGACAAGAAACAGCTAACTGCGATTGTATTACTCGACATGAGCAAAGCATTCGATAGCATAGATACCACGACTCTGATTACTAAGTTAGAAGATGTTGGCGCGTCTTTTCAGGCGATTCAATGGTTCCAAAGCTACCTAACATCCAGGTATCAAGTAGTAAGAATACAAACAACCTTATCCGAGCCTTTAGAGGTAAAGAGTGGAGTACCTCAGGGAAGTATACTTGGGCCACTTCTGTTTAGTATTTATGTGAACGATTTGCCATCAGATCCACAACAATGCTCTCTCTATTCCTATGTCGATGACACAAAACTCCTAATGTCGTTTTCTCTGCAACACCAACAAAGAGCTGTCTCAGAAATAAATCAAGATCTCTTGAGAATACGTAATTGGTGTTTTGATAACAAGTTACTGTTAAACCCAGGAAAAACTAAGGCCATGATATGCGGTAGCAGACAGATGAGAGCAAAATTTCCTATTTTTCGCTTCTCACTTCTCGGTAAAGAAATCATTCCTGTAACAAGCGCCAAAGATCTCGGCGTAATCTTGGACTCTGGTATGACGTTCGACAGCCATGTACAAGCCACTATCTCCTCATGTATGTCTCGTTTAGGTCAAATAAACCGCGTGAAACAGTGCTATGACAAACACACATTAATAATTATTATTAACTCCCTAGTTTTTTCAAAATTATATTATTGCTCTACTTTCTGGAGCAACACTTCTCAAACAAATTTAAATAAGGTACAGGTAGTGCAGAACTCTGCATGTCGAATAGTTAGCGGAGTTGGCAAATACGATCATGTCACACCAATCCTGCAAGAACTAAAGTGGCTTCCTGTTCGACAGTATTTATATTTTCGTGATGCAGTCATGGCATTTAAATGCATGACAGGAAACGCACCTGCATACCTAACTGAACAGCTTGTGAGACGAGGTGACATTTCATCTCGCGTTACTAGGAACTCGAGCATGATTGAAACTCCTTCACACAGAACAGCAACCGGGCAACGATCTTTCAAATTCAGAATGGCCACAATTTGGAATTCCTTAAAACCAGAACTTAGAAACAACGAAAGACTTCAAACATATTTTAAAACAGAGACTTGTAGAAACATTTAAATATAGGACCAATCTTAAGAAATTTCGATGTAAATAGCATATATATTTGTGTAGTACTACCAAGTGTGTGTGTGTGTGTGTGTGTTGTGTGACTGTGTGTTGTTATGCGTGTCTCTCTATTATTATAGTGTATAAAAATTTAGATCAATTATGTAAAATTTTGCTGAAAAGCTTTTTAAGGGATGTGAAATTAAAATACAATAATAACAATAATTTATCATCAAGATATGTTGCTGAAAATAAGTTCAATTTGCTAAATCGTTAACTTTTAACAACAATGTATTGGACCTTTAACCTTATAACTATAATTTTGATCAAGACAAAAATTTCATCACAGCTTGAAAGAGCATCACAAAATTAGTAATATCCCAAAGATTCGTTACGAAATGTTGTAAAATGCGGATAATATAGCCCTGCAAAGTTTGCAATTTTCAGTCATTTTAGATTACAAACGGGAAATTGATACCCAAATCGGGTGTTTTGGTATCAATTTCCAGTTTGTAATCTAAAATGACTCAAAATTGCAAACTTCGCAAGAATATACTATCCGCATTTTACAACGTATCGCAACGAAACTTCGGAATATTACTAATTTTGTGATGCTCTTTCAAGGTGTGCCGAAATTGTTGTCTAGACTTGTCTAGATCAAAATTTTAGTTATAAAGTTAAAGGTCCATTAACTTGACCTACATATCACAATATAAAAGAAATATTCTGTAACTTACCAAACTAACCCTGTTTACTTGTGCAGTCACTATCAAGTGCATGTCTTTCTCTCCCTGAATTCTAAAGCGCACTAAGACATCGCATTCCTTTCTCAGCGGGTTCATGATAATTGAAAAGCACGTCTATGTTTCTAATTTAACCATGGAAAACCGGAAGGTTCTTTGGTCTGTTAGGAGAGTGAAACTTGCAAAAACACTGTCGATTGCTTTTTACAAGCATAAAATTATTCGAAATTTCATCGCAAATTGCTTATTTTGAGAACGAGAGTCCATGTCATGTTTCTACGAAAGTATAATCGGATAGGCCCTATATAATTTGAAAATTTGAATGGTTGTAATTTTTTAGTGGAAAGCTTGTCTTCGAAAGCATGCTAGTCTGCATGCAACCGGATTAAGGATTTCCTTTGTTCAAAACTAACATTTGATGCGAATCACTCTTTCCGCGAAAGAAACTTGTTCTTATTTGGAAGCGCACATTCATACTTAAAACGAAACCCATGAAGGCAGTTGATCACTAATTGTCGTGGCGTTCTCTCGCGTTAATTAATAGCGCACTATTGGGGAGGATACATTCGTTGTAATTGTTAAATGGCTGCCTGGTCATCGAAACAGGAAAGTCCGAATTGTCGAGAACATCACATCGTACTCAACTTTGCCTTGTAATTCAGACGGTGAAACATCGTTCTTGAAATGCAAAGACGCGTGTTCGATTCCCAGATTAGATTATAAAGATTAGATGATAAGATTAGATTAGATTAGGTTTATTCACTCATCTTCATGTCATATACAACAAAAAAACAGTTGCAAAAAATAAAGAAAATAGAAAAATAGTTAACCAGATTACTGAATAATAACTATTTACCGATTAAAATTTATATGCATGCACTTACCGAGCGTATCTGCATTAGCAAATATTTTCCTAACGTTGTTCCTAACACGTTATCGACTAAATTGAAAATTTTTACGGCTTCGAAAAACAAAGACTGAATCGCTTCTTCGAAGAAATTGCCCTGCTATTTTCCAACTATTTCAGTTAGACAATGTAAATGTTCAAGTAGAAATGCGCATATTTACATTGCATGCAATGAAATGCAATGAAAAGCGCGCTAAGAGACCGCATTCCTTTATCAGCTGGTGCTTTAAACAATATTTCATCAGATATACTGCTTAATTTATCATGGAAAATCTAACGATTTTTGGACGGTAAGGAGAAATTGTGTAACTTTCACAAACGTCTCTGCTGTTCACACGTCCTTCTTACCCTGTGCAGAAAATCATCCAACTATACAGTTCACTAGTCAACAACATGCTGGCAGTTGCTTAAATAAAACATTCAAAGAGTATATGCTGGGAGAAATAAGTCAAAGATATTATTTATTATCAGCATTCCCACTTTTTAATCCTAACATGAATTTGCACAATCATAATTTCCTCGCTTTCGTTCATAATATGGTGAAGGTGATAGAACATTTTATATTTCTGAGATAGCGAAGAATTTCGCTATTATTAACTTTGACATGTTTCAACACGCGTAGTTATGTGGTGAAGTTTTTAATTTTCTGACAGTTTGGCGGTGTTTAGCACTATAAATTTCAGGAAAGTATTTTTCGGAACCAACGTTTATGCATTGCGATTTTTTTTTAAATACTTATAATCTTTAATCGTTGAAAGTATTTGGGTTGTTGTAAATTGTACGCTAATCGTCAATTGGCAATGCACGCACGCATACTCATCAATGATTGACTAGAAGCCAGCAAACACCACTCACGAAATAACATAGTTACCCAACCCGTGGTAAAATATCTGCCAACGCAGACCTGTAATGCCAATGAAACATCCGAGGCATATTCAGCGGACATATTTTTATAAATATGGCGATCAAAAGTTGAATGCTTCCTTTCCTTAATTGGTATCCCGGGCTCTTTGGTGTTCTCATTCGGGAGTAACATTACCACACTTAATTTAGGTGGAATCATGGAGAAAATCGGCCAAGCTTACAAGAATTGTCTAGAAAAAGCTGTCGATAGCTACGAAAGTTTTGAAAATTAAAATTGTTGTATTTATATTAGCAAATTAAAATATGCTAGTCTGCAACGGGCTTAAAGGACTTCTTTTGTTCAAAACTCACATTTGAGGCGAGTCATTCTTTCCGCGAAAGAAACGTGCATCCATATATGTAGTGCCTGCATTTATTGAAACTATATTCACAAGCGTACATTCATAATTAAAACGAAATCCATGAACAGAGTTGATCACTAATTGTCGAAGTGTATGTGCCTATTTACATGCATGAAAATGGCGTTCCCTCGCGTCAATTAAAAGCGCACCGTGTAGGCGAGGGTATACATTCCCTGTAAATTAATGTTAAATAGCTGCCATCTGTCATCGAAGCTGGAAAGTCTGATATGTCAAGAACTCAACTTCGTACTCAACTTCGCCTTGTAATTAAGACGATGAAACATCGTTTTAGATATGCGAAGGTCGCGTGTTCGATTCCCAACCTTTGGACAACTAGAATTTTCTGCTCACCCGCTCGCACCAATAAGAAGAATTATATTCATTTATTAACATTGTGAAACTTACCAAAGTAATCCAGTTTACTTGTGAAGTCACTTTCAATCTTGTTGGTAAGACAAATGTTTTAATTCAGTAAGCTTTCAGTTACGAAAATGTAAATACGTGGAATTGCAATGTCTTTATTAAGAATTCTTTACAATATTGGAGAAGTCCTGCTGAGCCATTCAATCATTACTTAAATTATCTTGTTGTGGAAATGGTTCAAAACGCATAAACCTGAATTCATTCAGTTTGCGGAATGTGCATGGAAGGCAGAAAGTCCAGTATTACCAAATTCTCAATAATAAATATATATTGCGTCTATATTGGTCAAAGTATAGTATTGTTGTTGATGTTTTTTCATATATTTATGTAGTATATGCATATGTACTAGAAAATACATCAATGCAGAAACCCTTGTCTTCAGACACAACAATGTAGTTGTCACGGTAACACGATAATTTTTTAAGAATCTTTTTACAAATGAAAAATCTTCTAAAAATATCACCTTTAATTACAAAATTACCAATTTTCGAAACATATATATGTTAGTTATGTTATTATATACGTAATATAAGCTTCAATTTAAGGTAAAATTCAACCACAAACGCTTCCCAAAACGTTTTAAAGTGTTCTTTATAAAACTAATAAAACTGCCTTTTGGTTTACCGATAGACTTTGAGTTTGAAATAAAATGATTTCAAATTCTCGCATGCATAGATAACTTTACTTTAATTGTTGGCTATTCATGACAGTCCGCCATATTTTTGAGATCAGTGAGAATGACCACCCACGCACAGTGAGCCACGCCCGCGAACATTGGTGAACTTTAGACTTCACAGTGGCAAATGAATGCAACTGTATGCCCTCTGGTAGAAATCAGACATGTGGCCCTGTGAATACGATTCCAGTACAGCGCTCTAAGCTGTACATTTGTAAGTAGATGGAAATTTTGAATATGTTTATCCAGGAGTAGTTGCAAAAAGTTCAACTATAGGCCCTCTGGCAGGAGGAATGGAACCTGTGGCCCATAATCTTGCAGCTAGTGCTCGGCAACTAGAATCTTTAGCTCGCATGGCTTGCCTGATTCACCAAATGTTATCTATAAAAAACTTTCAACATTTAGTTCTATCGAGTGAGATGCCCCAAATCCTGATAACAATATTCGATTCATGTTTCAAATATTATTTCACAGTCTTTGTGATGGAACTTTTAGTTATGACTTATGTGGACCATGTCAATCAGAGTTGTTTTGTTGGCAGAGGTTAAAAATTGTTATCTTAATTTGTATAGATATTTGCATGATTGTAATCGTTGCTTATATATTGTAAATATTTAATGATTTTAGCTATTATTAAATTTGTGAATTGTACACTGTGATATGTTGCTTCTTTTATTTATTTTTTATTCCAATTAGATCTGTGATCTGAGACCAAGCTAAACAAAGGTGTGTAATTTTGCACGCCTTTCAAGGTGTGTACTTGCAAGCTGTGTAGCAAACAAAAAGGTGTGTTAATTTGCAAACCTTGCAAGGTAGTAGTATAGCAACTAGCGTAGCGAGACCACTAGCTTTTGAGCGAGACCACTAGTTTTTTTCTTCGGTGAAAATTAATAATTCATTTTTTTATTATATTAAAATTAAATGGTCCCGCTACACTTCGGCAGTTCCATGAGAAGGGGGTCCATTTAATTAGAATGTGAAACTGCTATTCTTGTTTTTCATTTAGCTTATCTCAAAGCTTCGGGGTCCAGCTGAGACTCTAATACGATTATCCTACACTTTCCCAATATCGTCCAACCTTCCTATTCCAGAGCCTTTTCGACAACTTTTATTTCCTCCTTGGGGTACACAAGGCAGGGGGCCCTTGTAGTCTGGATACACTGTTGACATCATCCTTTTTACCCTGTGTGGTCACCTCAACCTTAATATCATTGGATACAGAGAAATTTATATCACCAACCTTCCCATTTTTATTAGACCTCCTACGACAGCCGCAGATATTACCCAAACAGGAGAAGCATGAGCGCCACTTTGACATGATACTTTATGATACAACACATGTTATACACCTGACCACGAATGTCGAAATGACCAGCAAAAAGACAAGTCCATACTCGAACCAGTTGGCATTGAGTGTTCCGGTTTAACTATAATACACCAGGCTAGCGTGTTATCTACCAACTCAACCTGGTTTCCTAAATAGAACATACTATTACCCTTGAAAACATAGCAAGCTGTACTTCCACCAGTAGTTGTGAAAGTTCCATTGAACCAAGTGTGTGACAGTCTTCTTAAGTCTATTGTTCTCAGAGTGATTTCCTTCTTAACCTGTGTAAATTTTCCATTAGACTGCTTTTCCCATACAGTAGCCCACAGGATTAGGGCTAGGGGTATATTTAGAACTGTTGAAAGAGTTGGGAAATCTGATTTAATAGTAATTGACTCAAGGTTGAGGTCTGTCATATTATTAATAGTATCTGTTCTCCATGAAGGTGGAATCTGATCTTGACATAACATAACATAACATTTATTAATTTATATCGCGCAAATTCAACAATGCAGTTTTCAAATGCGCCTTACAACAATGGATAGGACAATTAAAATACGTAGAACTAATATTACAAATTTAATCTAAGAACTAAGCTAATAAAAAGCCTCTTTAAAAAGATATACAGCAAGCATAGTACCTTGTTGCTGCAACTGATACACCACGATAACCCCAGATCCATTCTGCATAAATGTGACGATTTATTCTTACGTATCTCTTATCAGCCACTGCTTGTACAAGACCTGAGGAAGGTTTTAGGAAATTCTTTTCTACCCATTGCTTGTTAACTGCATCCTTATCATTTACCGGATCCCTTAGATCAAGAATACCACTTGAATCTCCCATATCCAAATCACCCTTTACCAGTCCACCTCTACTACTCATGAACTCATCAGTTGCCCATTTCTTATTAACAGCAGAACTATCCGTTGTAGGATTACCTACCCTTGTTAACTCATAATCGTTAACATCAAGATTGCCTGATAAGACACCACCACCACGCTTTAGAAACTGTGAGCACCAGGAACTCATAGCTTTATAGGAAACTGCAGCTGCGTCCCCAGCTGATCCACTACTGAGACCCGTAATACTATACCCACCCATGTCAATATTACCTGTCATAGTGAACCCGCTACTGCTAATTGAACTTCCACTAACATGATCAGTGACCCATTTTTTAGACACAGCAGAATTATCAGTTGTAGGAGCACCTAATTTTATTATTTCATTGTTGTTCATATCAAGGTCATCATTTAGGGTTAGTCCGTTATAAGTCTCACGCTTACTTCTACCTCCAGCAATCTTATTTTCTACCCATCTTTTATTAACGGCAGATGTATCACCACTAGGGTCTCCAACGTTTGTTATTCCATGTCCTCCCATTTTAAGGGCACCAGACATTGTCCTCGTACCACTAGTATCCAGAAGGTTGATTGTATGTTCGTTAAGATACTTTAACCGTACTAAGCTAGATTCAATTAGAGGATCATGGAAACTATTAGGAGAGAACTCAAGATTAACAGTACCCATGACATTTCTTTGGATAGAACCATCAAGCTTTAAAAAAGTATCATTATTTGATTTAAACCAAGATTTTGTAATAACAGACTGATCGCTGGTGGGATTCCCAGCGTTTACTATTTCATGTCCACCCATTTTAAGATTACCAGTCATTGTATTTAAACCGTTACGATGAACGTAATAGGCCAGCCTTTTATCCAGAAGGGCTTTTCTTATTAGACCGCTAGAAGTGGAGGCATCCTTACTGGTATGTGGAACTTCATCAAATAGAACACTACCTCGGATAAACTGATTATTACCACCAGACAGCTTGAGAAAGTTGCTGGTGTTTGAATTAAACCATCCCTTGCTGACAGCAGACTGATCCTCAGAGGGATCCTAAAGATTCTTAATTTCATGGTCCTTCATATCAATATCACCAGCAATATCAAGTCCAGATACAGGTTTATTTAACATTCCAACATCCCAGTCCTTATTAACAGCAGACTTTCCAGTTGTAGGATCACCCAGAGCCTTTATCTCATTTGTTGACATATTGAGATCATTTGTTAGGATAAGACCGGGTAAACTTGCATGTATATGTCTACGGCTACCTTCAACCCAACTCTTACTGGCGGCGTCACCTGGGTTAGTAGGATTATCAAGATTAGTTATCTTATTACCTCCCATGTCAATATCCCCAGTCATTGTAAACCCTGCTGGTTGAATTGTAACAGCAGCCTGTTTAATGATCTCATCATCCACCCACTTTTTTGTGACCGCAGACGTATCATCTGTAGGTGCACCTAGACCTTTCACCTCATTACCGTCCATCTCAATGTCACCCTTCATGGTAAATCCGTCCTTATCAAACACACTGATGGGTCAACTTTATTTACTCCTTTGTTGTATCCCCGATAGAGAGCCATTTTTATAACATACATAATCTTTACAGGAGCATTCTTAGTAAAAAGAATACGATTACTGCACCAGCTCCAGCTTCTCCTATAACACTAGTTTCTGGAGTTCTAGAAGGATTTTGCAAGTAAGTGTTTGCTTTCTGTGTATGAGGTACGAGAGGAGTATCCGAGTTATTAGTAGAGGATACACGTTGATGTTGCTTACCTGAAGTAATAGTATCAAGGGGACTTGTTGGAGTTGAATCCTGATGTTGCTTTTTAGGAGTATCAGATTTTTTTACACCAACAAAGTTTACGTTATCATTTACACCAAACTTAACACTAGAGTTAGGTTTTAGTAAAATATTATTATAACCAGGAATGGGATTTTTTAATATTACCAGATTTGATGGAAACAATATAATATCAGGATTAATTGCTGTATTTACTATAGCGTTAGTGTCTCTGATTGCAATTCTCATATTAGTGATTCCAGTTGAAATATCAGTTTGAATAACCATATTCTCTACAAGTTTATGGAATCCTTTTTGTGTTAGTAAAGAGGAAGTTCCACGATCAACTATAGCCCACCTGGTATTAGCTTGAGCTCCCAGGACACAGTAGACATAACACTGCAAGCTTTCCTGTATGAGTGAAGTATCAACGAGACCTGTACTTTTGGTAGCATAATACCTCATGTAGTCGTTAGCACCAGCAAGGGAGGTTTTACCTACCAGCTCATCGTAACTAATCCCAACTATTATTCCGGAAGCATTTTTAGCGTACCTAACATTTCTAACAGTCCTACCTTCGTTTCTGAATTTCCTGTAAACAATTCCAATAGATGCTTTACTATCACTAAACTTATTAACGTCCCAGTGTCCCTTAACAGGAATATTCCCAGATATTGCTTTTAGGTTATCAGAATACTGCTGGAGTAAATCAGGATTTTTAACAAATCTTCTAACCCATAGGTAAATATGAAAATTCATGATAGACGTTATAATAGGATTTACATCATCGTGAGGACTTGTGTGATAAGTAGAAACTCCACACAGATAAGTAGCCACATAAGTTCCACATATTGCAGCATAATACGATAATTCTTTATTAAACTCTGGAGGAACCTTTTTAACGTTAGTATAGTTACTAATTTTAGGTAGGTTACTATAGAAGAATTCACTATTATTAACATAAACTTTAAAATTAGAAATGGGATTAACTTTTGTAATAGAAGGATACTTTCCAATAACAGGATCACCTTCAGTAAAACTTATTTTCTGAACTACACCACTACTATCCCACACCAGAGGCCAACCACCAGCCTTGATTTTGGCTGGTACTTCTAACGGGGGCTGTTCCATGTCAGTCATTGGAATAAACTGAGCTGGAGTAATAATTTTCTTAGTACCCGTGAGATAAGATGTGAATTCCCTATCCTTCTTAAAACCGTCATATCTAATGTCATATGAAGATATACCATCTAAATCAACAAACCAAGTGATAACTCCTATATCACCACTACTAGTAGCCTTTGCTTCAAATTTAAACCTATTCATGTCAGCGTGAGGGTACTTTTTAATAAATCTAGCCCTCTCAGCATTCTCTGCATTTTTAGCAGCAACAGGATCAACATGATCTTCATCGTCTTTGTTTCCATACTTTTTTTCATATTCTTGGTACGACCGATACGGCGACTTACCAACTTGTCCTCCACCTAGTCTCATTCTTAATAACCTAACGTATGTTATTAAGATGAAGTTCACAATTTTACTCCAGAGTTCGCACACAGTTGTATCACTACAGAACTCAGTTCTAACAAGCAACTATAAATCAGTCTTTGTGAAGAGAGTATCAGTATTCTGGGAGTACTTCAACATAAGGGAACCAACAACTATTCTCAAAGTGAAAACAGATGATGGAGAATCTGATGTAATTGTTAATAAAGGTTACTACACATTTGACAGTATGAAGAAGTTACTTGAAAGACACGGTGTTAAGCTAACCTACTTTGCTGAAACTGCAGGATGTCAAATAGAGGCAGTAAAACAAGATATCACAATAGAAACACGATTACTGACTATGTTAGGTTTTAATAGATTTTTTAATCCTATGATCCTACTAAAAGGGAGGAGTTTGACAAGTGATAGCAAAGTTGACTTTAATAACGGTCTACGATGTGTAAATATACACTGTAATCTGGTAAGTAACAGCTACAACGTTAACCCTTTGGGAAGACCCAGCGATGTAATAACAAGTGTTACAGTTCCAACAGACAGACCATTATTAGGCTCGGTAGTTAGTTACATTGATGTTGAAAGTAGGATTTCAGTTCTTAAGGGTTCTTTCTCAGAACTTGTATTCCACATGACTGATCAAGACGGGAAACCTATTGATATAGGTGAAGTGCTTATCGAGATGTACCTTGAGTAGCGAGCTTACATTGGTTAATATAAGATGGACGACGATATTATGAAAGAACAAGGACTACGAGATATTTACTACAATCCTAAGACTGGATTTCAAACACCAGAGAAACTATATCTTAGAGCAGTATCAGACGGACTTAAAGTAACCAGAAACCAGGTCAAGAAATGGATAAATGAGCAGGACACATACACAAGGTACAGACAAGTATTTAGGAAACATAAGTTCAGACAGACGTACGTCCAAACTTTAGGTGAACAGTTACAAATGGATTTAGTTGACATGACAAAATATGACGACAAGAACAAGGGATACCGATGGATTCTCACATCAATTGAAATACTGAGTAGGTACGCATTCACAGTACCAGTGTATAGGAAAAACGCGATATCAATGAAGGACGCAGTCAATAACATTTTAGAGCAATTTAATAATCGTTTTGGTAAATACCCAAAATTCGCCCAGTTTGATCAGGGCACAGAGTTCTACAACAAAGAAGTAAAGTCATTGCTCAATAAACATAACATTGAATTTTTCTCTACTTACTCAGACAAAAAGGCCGCAGTTGTGGAAAGGTTTAACAGAACACTGAAAGCGCTAATGTGGAAGTACTTCTATAGTGCTAGTACATATAAATGGTTAGACGTCCTTCAAGACTTAACTGATAATTACAACAGTTCAGTGAACAGATCAATTAAAACAACACCGGACAGTGTAAATGAGTCCAACTGGACTGAAGTATGGAAGACACTTTTTAGTCACAATTTAGGCAAGCCGTCAGAACCAAAGTTTGCTGTCGGAGAAAGTGTCAGGATCTCGAAGTACAAATCAGTGTTCACAAAAGGGTATGAAGCAAACTTCACAGAGGAGTTATTCACTGTGACGGAAGTGTATCACGGCCATCCAAACACGTACACAATAAAAGACAGTGATGGTGAACCAATAATTGGCAGATTCTATGAACAAGAACTGTATAGCGCTGAAGGAAGAGAACCTGATTTCAGAATAGAGAAAGTATTAAGGAGAAGAACATTGAAGGGTAAAAAGATGGCCCTAGTTAAGTGGTTAGGTTATGATGACAAATTTAACAGTTGGATACCAGCTGGAGACATCAAGTCCCTAACATAAGTTAAAGTATTATGGAAAGTGCAGAGGACTATGACGAATATGAAATGGAGGAGATGGAAAAAAGTTATCCTCAATATGACGACTTCAGTTATGATGACCTAACGACAGCTTTTAGTAGGTTGGATACAAAGGTAAGGGGAGAGGTTATGTATGATGTTGATCCTTTAGTATTAACTGATCTTAAAAGTGAACTAGACTATGTAAGGAATCTCATGGAGAGACGTGCAATAGAAGAAACAACTTTCACCGAAGGAAACGATGGTACAGTAAACATTTCAGGACCATCAGGAACTACAAACATTCCAGGAGTAGAATTTGTGGAAGATCCGGATGGTCTTCTTCCAGTTGTGCTAGATATATTTAATGATACTTTTGATACTGACTGGTTTAACATAGAGAAACGTCTGGAACGACTAAATAAACTTTCTTCAGTGGAGAAGAAGAGGGACTTTAGAAACCAGGTAGAGCGTGTTCAAGCTGTCACAAGAGTTATTAAAGGTAAGGAGGGACTAATACTAGACCCTAAGAATAAATATGTCAGGGAACTCATCAAACGATCATCTGTCAGAACACTTAATGATGGCACAGAGGTGTTGGTATTTAGAAGTGAACAAGGTATTGACAAAAGTGGGACACAGATAATGAAACGTGGTAAGACTAGCAAACCTGTGTACTCCAAGAACTCCAT